>CAHIKZ030005518.1:0-77500 GCA_903632075.3 Acanthosepion pharaonis | reverse complement strand
ATGTGTGTGTATGCATGTGTTTGCATATGTGTGTATATATATGTGTGTGTGTGTATGTATGTGTTTGCATATGTATATATATATATATGTGTGTGTATATATATATATATGTGAATATGTGTGTGTATGTGTGTCTGTGTATATAAATATGAATGTATGTTTATATATTTGTATATATATGTGTATTGTCATAGATTTTCCCCAATATATATTGTTATCTTATATATAAGTTTTCATCTTTTAATGAATGCCAAAGCTTAACTGTCAGCTGTTGCATTTAAACGCAAAAAGAAAAAATTCTGTGATGGATAGCTACACATAGTTTTTGCCTTACCAGTTTCAGTCCTGATGATGATCTCAGAGAGAGGTGGAAAGTAATTTGGAAATAAAAGTGATTTTCACTGTTAAAGTGCATTTCTTGCATCATTTGATTGTAATATATGGAAAAATATTTGCGAATATGAAAGGATTATGATCAAAATAAGCAGACATAATGTTTGTGTTTTGCAGCCTGATGATTGCATTTAGCATGAAACAGTGTGTCGCTTCTGAATGTTGACTCCAGTGTTCACTTTTATGTTTACATACGCTCTATCTCTGATATTGAGCACTTTATCCCATAAATATAGCACACCATAAAAATATATTTCTTCATATATATATATATATATATATATATATATATGGTCACACTAATAATATATGTCTTTAGTTTTGCTTGTGTATATATATATATATATATATATATATGTATGTATGTATATGTATATCTTTACATGCACCCACACATACACACCAATATATTTGTTTGTATGTATTTAAAAAATGTTAGCAAGTAACAAGTGGCCTGCCTAATTACAGACAAGAAGGTCTTGACACGATGACAGCAAAGGTACTCGACACAACCTCAAGTCAAAAGTGGTTGACCAACACTAAAGAAGGCTAAAGTCTAACAATAGTGAAGTCCAGTGTAAACGATACACATGACTTCATGTCGAAGTGTGAACATTCTTTCTCTAATACTTTTTTTTTTCTTACCTACCATAACCCTCTAAAAAATCAAAATGTCCATGTTTTCTTATTTTTAGATTCTTCCTTTTTTTTCAATAATTTGACACTGCATTCTGATATTAGTCTGTGTCCATGAGAGAGGGAAAGTGGGAGACGAGAAAAGGAAAGATAGAGGAATTAAGAAAGCAAGAGAGAGAAGAGTAATGGAAAGATAAAGAGATGAAGTGAGAAAACAAGAGAAAGAAAGGAAAAAGAAAGATAGGGAGAGGAAGTGTGAAAATAGTAAAGGAAAGATAGGGAGAGGAAGTGAGAAAGCAAGAGAGAGAAGTGAAAAAGAAAGATAGGGAGAGGAAGTGAGAAAGAGAGAGAAGTGAAAAAGAAAGATAGGGAGAGGAAGTGAGAAAGAGAGAGAAGTGAAAAAGAAAGATAGGGAGAGGAAGTGAGAAAGAGAGAGAAGTGAAAAGGAAAGATTGGGAGAGGAAGTGAGAAAGCAAGAGAGAGAAGTGAAAAAGAAAGATAGGGAGAGGAAGTGAGAAAGCAAGAGAGAGAAGTGAAAAAGAAAGATAGGGAGAGGAAGTGAGAAAGAGAGAGAAGTGAAAAGTAAAGATAGGGAGAGGAAGTGAGAAAGAGAGAGAAGTGAAAAGTAAAGATAGGGAGAGGAAGTGAGAAAGCAAGAGAGAGAAGTGAAAAAGAAAGATAGGGAGAGAAGTGAGAAAAGAGAGAAGTGAAAAGGAAAGATTGGGAGAGGAAGTGAGAAAGCAAGAGAGAAAAGTGAAAAGTAAAGATGGGGAGAGGAAGTGAGAAAGCAAGAGAGAGAAGTGAAAAAGAAAGATAGGGAGAGGAAGTGAGAAAGAGAGAAGTGAAAAAGAAAGATAGGGAGAGGAAGTGAGAAAGAGAGAGAAGTGAAAAGGAAAGATTGGGAGAGGAAGTGAGAAATCAAGAGAGAGAAGTGAAAAAGAAAGATAGGGAGAGGAAGTGAGAAAGAGAGAGAAGTGAAAAGGAAAGATTGGGAGAGGAAGTTAGAAAGCAAGAGAGAGAAGTGAAAAAGAAAGATAGGAAGTGAGAGGAAGTGAAAAGCAAGAGAGAGAAGTGAAAAAGAGAAAGATAGGGGAGAGGGAAGTGAGAAAGAGAGAGAAGTGAAAAGAAAGATAGGGAGAGGAAGTGAGAAAGCAAGAGAGAGAAGTGAAAAAACTAAAGATAGGGATAGGAAGTGAGAAAGCAAAGAGAGAAGTGAAAAAGAAAGATAGGGAGAGGAAGTGAGAAAGAGAGAAGTGAAAAGGAAAGATAAGGAGAGGGAAGTGAGAAAAGAGAGAAGTGAAAAGTAAAGATAGGGAGAGAAGTGAGAAAGAGAGAGAAGTGAAAAGGAAAAGATAGGGAGAGGAAGTGAAAAGAGAGAGAGAAAAAAGGAAAGATTATGAGAGAAGTGAGAAAAAGAGAGAGAGAAGTGAAAAGGAAAAGATTGGGAGAGGAAGTGAGAAAAAGAGAAGTGAAAAAGAAAGATAGGGAGAGGAAGGAGAAAGAGAGAGAAGTGAAAAGAAAGATAAAGAGGAGGGAAAGAGAGAAGTGAAAAGAAAGAAAGAGAGAGAAGGAGAGAAAAATGAAAGATTGGGAGAGAAGTGAGAAAGCAAGAGAGAGAGAAGTGAAAGAAAGATAGGGAGAGGAAGTGAGAAAGAGAGAGAGAGAAAAAAAGAAAGATAGGGAGAGGAAGTGAGAAAGAGAGAGAAAAGTGAAAGAAAGATAGGGAGAGGAAGTGAGAAAGAAGAGAGAAGTGAAAAGAAAGATAGGGAGAGGAAGTGAGAAAGCAAGAGAGAAAGTGAAAAAGAAAGATAGGGAGAGGAAGTGAGAAAGAGAGAGAAGTGAAAAGAAAGATAGGGAGGGAAGTGAGAAAGAGAGAGAAGTGAAAAGAAAGAAAAGGAAAAGAAAGAGAGAGAAGTGAAAAGAAAGATAGGGAGAGAGAAGAGAAAGAAAAGAGAGAAAGAAAAAAGAAAGATAGGGAGAGGAAGTGAGAAAGAGAGAGAAGGAAAAGAAAAGGAAGTGAAAGAGAGAGAAGAAAGTGAGATAGGGAGAGGAAGAGAAAGCAAGAGAGAAGTGAAAAAAGATAGGGAGAGGAAGTGAGAAAGAGAGAGAAGTGAAAAAGAAATAGGAGAGGAAGTAAAGAAGAGAAGTGAAAAGAGGAAAGGTGGGGAGAGGAAGTGAGAAAGCAAGAGAAAATAGAAAAGAAAGATAGAGGAAGTAAAAAAGCAAGGGAGAGAAAAGGAAAGACAAAGAGTGGAAGTGAGAAAATAAGAGAAAGAAAAAGATAGAGGAAGTAAGAAAGCAAGAACAAGTGAGAAGAGAAAAGGAAAGCAAGGGCAAACAGAAAAAGATAGAGGAAGTGAGAAAGCAAGAAAGAGAAGTGAAAAGTAAATATATTTGAGAAACTGGGAAATATAGACGTTTCTAATCACATGGTCATTTAAACAGAGTCCAAAAGCATCTCCGAATGCTTGTGGGTAATGAATTGTCCGCCTTTCAACCTCTCACCCACAGGCAGAATATGGCAAGCCTCTTGCTGCTCTACTGTTACTTCCATGGAAAATGCTCAGACAAACTACATTCCCTGGTCCCACCAGGCAAATCTTAATAGCAAGGACACACCATGCTACTTACATAGTAGTAAACCAACCACATTCTCTCCATATTCCATTGGTAAGAAGTAAGTTCCACTCAAGCAGCTTCTACATGCTGACCACTGCCTTGGGGAACTGACTCTCAGTAGGTTGTTTCCTCTGATCACTACAACCTTAACCTGTTCAAAACTAGGGTTAACCATTATCTAACTGTTGTGCTAACGAATACATACAAAAAACGCAGAATATTAAGTTACACAACAATTAACAAAACAACAAGGAATAGAGGATGGTCAAATGCTGTATAGCCAAACAAAGTAAGATCAGTCCAAATATTAATCAGCTTAGTATCAACTTAATCAAATATTGAAGTCCTAATTGTAAACTATTTAAGGCTATGAGCCAGGTCATCTGGAAGAATGCTGAAGGGGTGCGAGCTACTCTAAAACAGGAAGCAAATTGGATGCTCAAATGCACTGATTGGCCAGCAAAACATGGGCTCTTCCAGCAACATGCACCACACCCTCTTCTTTGTTGACTGAGACACATGAATTTGGGGAGACGGGAGATACCCTGTATGCCAATTACACATGTACATATATACACACAAAATATTTTGATGTATGCATATTGTATATACATTGTATGTATTAACAGGCATTAACATTAACACTTT
Source organism: Acanthosepion pharaonis (assembly GCA_903632075.3). Classification (NCBI taxonomy): domain Eukaryota; kingdom Metazoa; phylum Mollusca; class Cephalopoda; order Sepiida; family Sepiidae; genus Acanthosepion; species Acanthosepion pharaonis. Next base: position 73,204 of record CAHIKZ030005518.1, on the reverse strand, counting down.
CACACAGACTCACTAGAAATCAATTCACTGTTAATAACTCATTCTTGAATTGCCCCCTTATTCCGTTGGTATAGTAAGCCAAATGGTGCATAACCTCTGTATACCCCACCGGTGGGGCATGCACCCCACATTGACAATCATTGCTTTAACCCATTTCACATTTTTTTTATGTAAATCAAGGTTTTTGGCGCAAACAAAATGGATTTAATCTTAAAATAATTGCCCTCCTCATATTGAAAATGAGTTATTAACAGTGAATTGTTTTCTAGTGAGTCTGCGTGAGAGTGTTAATGTCAATTCATGTTAATACATACAATATATATATAGTATGCAAACATAAAAAAATTTTGTGTGTACATATGTACATGTGTAATTGGCATACAGGGTATCTCCTGTCTCCCCACATTCATGTGTTTCAGTCAACAAAGGAGAGGGCGTGGTGCATGTCGCTGGAAGAGACCATGTTTTGTTGGCCAATCAGTGTGTGTGAGCATTCAGTTTGTTTCCTGTTGTAGAGTAGCTAGCACTAAAATAATGATTTGGGTGTTCAAAAATATACCCCGCTTCATATAAAACCATTGATTTAGTTTCAAATAGCTGTGTTTAGAATATTTTAACCTCCAGAATTCAATTGGATTGACCAATTTCAAATATTTACTGAGGCAACCCAAAGTAGCAGAAGATGGACCATGACAACACAAGATGCCACAAAAGAACAAGACCTTTTTGTTTCTAGCTTGTTTCAGGAAAACTAAAAGTTTGTCACCTGAAACTTTTGTGTCATTCAAGTGTCAAGTAGATTATCACCAAGCTAGTTATGTGTTATAAAGTCAACATTAATTATGAGATTACACAAAACTGATTGGCATTGTAAATGACTCTCCCTGACTAAATTCATAAATTGCATATGGCTCGTTTCATAATCAGTGACTGCGACAATTAGTAAGTATTTGAACTATACTGTTAATTTTCCATGACATCAATTCTAAGTCTTTGGCATTTTAAGAATTTTGTAGTTCTTGGAGGTTACAGCTAATTCTTCAGTGCATATTCTGGACACTCCTTTAAATAAGACCTTAAAACACTCCTCTTTTACAGTTGACTGCATTGAAGAATATTTATATCACATCAATAAGGTTAAAACTATTGGCTTACCTCTTTTGTATATTTTACTAAACTTGATTTTAGCATTGTCTGGTTAAGGCCACAACTCTGCTGCACCCAGTGAGGATCAATTTCTCTATTATATAATTGGTAAGTTAATGTTCTTGCAGAATCAGTATTATATAAAATGGATTTTTGAGACAATCTTGATTTTTTTTTTGTTGATAGCCTGTAAGATTTTTATGGTTGCCACTGGAGTTCCTCACCCCCAAACTCTACTTACTTTGTTTTGAGAGTCTTTATTTTGTTGTATAAAGAAAATGAAAACAAAGGTGTTTCCTAATGTACAGTGCTGTTCGCTAAAAGTGACTTACCTGATTTTTTTTACTAAAATATTTTTTGTCTGTTGTTTTTGGGGTTAAAATAATTTTTAATCTTACTAATATAAAGACCCCTTCCCGACCACCTAGGAAAAAAGTTTATTTACCCGAAGGTATTCTATTGATAATTATAAATTTGGATATAAATGAGATTCAGGAAAAAACTCTGTGCAAAAAATGTGACTCAGATATCACATTCTAATGATTAAACTGGTAAATTTAAAGAGCTTTTGACAAAATATTGAAATCTATTTTACAATACACTCAGAACAATATTCTAGAGAATTCTAGAACAGCATAAATTAAATCTAGAGTATTCCAGAATATTCCAGAAAGCCTCATACAGTATAAAAACAGCTTGAAATAGCCACTCAAGTCACTAACCAGATGAAAGGGTACAAACACGCATCAGAACCACTTAAGGCATCTATTATTGATCTCTCAAAAGCAAAGTCTACGAGAGAAATTGCAGAAATTGCTATAACCTCGCAATCAACTGTCTCTCGAGTGCTTAGGGCACATAATGATGCCACTCCTGCTCCAAGGAAGGAAACAAGGGAACGAAAGAAAAAGATTGATGATAGAACTGGCAGGGTAATCAAGAGAGAAGTTGCGAAGAATAGGACTATAACTAGCCAAAAAATTGCAGCCAGTCTAAGCAAAGAGCAATGTGTTAGTCTTGCCTCTTCAACAGTCTGTCGGTGGCTGTCAGAAGGCTACAAATCTTGTAATAAGCAAAGCCAACAAAGCCAAGAGACTTGAATGGGCTCACTATTACAAAAATTTCACCATAGAAAACTGGAAGAATGTTCTCTTCGCCGATGAAATGAAAGTTGAGCTAAATTCAAAGGATAAGGTGAGTCACTTTTATCGAACAGCACTGTATATAATCACAAATTGTATAGTACGGATTTCTTTTTCAGTCCTTTTAATAGACTAAACTGTACATATTGAATAATATAGTGTGTTCCAATAACCTGGACAGATTTTAAATGTAAATTAAGTTTAAACGTCTTATTATTTTTTTTCTTTTTCCTTCAGATTTAACAACTTAAGTCTTTGTTAATCTTTCCATGGTTGAAATTGCCAATCAAACAAAGTATTAAATTTATCAAAGCCTATTGTGATAAATGGATGTTCAAAGAGAAATGCATTTTGTGCACTTTGCAATTTTTTTGGTCAACATAATCGACTGACCAGGATTGCAATTGGAAACGATGTAATGTTTGTAATGTTGCTGTGGAGAGGTTCAATTCCTGTGCGCAGTGATGAACAGAGATGTCTGGATTTTGGCCACATTCTCGTGCACTGCAGCAATGTTTTCAGCTGAACAGCATAAACAAGCATGTAATGGTGTTTTCACATCTGCCACTGACCCAGTTTGTTTGAGTTTAAGAACAATTTTTCCAGTAGCACTCTTGAAATTTTAACACGTTGTTTGATTGTTAATCTTTCCATGGTGAAAATTACCAAAGACTTAAGTTGTTAAATCTGAAAGAAAAAGAAAAGTCATTAGATGCTTAAACTTAATTCACATTTAAAATCAATCCAAGTTATTGGAACACCCTTTATAACTGTACTGACTGTTATTTCTTTAGCAGATAATGTTTTTAGAATGATTGGTGTTGGGATATTTTGTGTTCTTTATGAGATGTTAGCACTTCTCTTTTTTTGGCTATTTCTGATCTATTTTATATTTATATCCTTTGTGGATTTTTACAGCCTCTTTTTGGATATTTCTGCATTTTTTTTTTTTTCAGTATTTTGCTCTGTTATTAGATACTAGCTGAGGTAGTTGGCATTGCTTCGGTGTACATGGCTTCAATTATATAACTGCACCTCCCTGTATAGCTGCCCCTACCTGTCTAGAAATATCTGCCTGCATCCCCACTTCCATGCATCATCCATTGGTATACTAAGCTGCCCCCTATCTCATCTTTTTTACGGTATGTCTTTTGCAAGTATTTAGTTGTTCTTAATAAAAGGATTCCATTAATAAAACCTTGTGTGGTTGTTGCTTAGTGTTAAATTGTTTAAATGTTTTAGATATTCAGTAAATTTCCTACAGCTGTAATAACTTTCAAATAGTATGGTAAAAATCTAATAATCAAACAAAAAAGGTATGAAGCATCAGAGTTTGATTCAACTGCGCATTTACTGTAAAGCTGGAGTTAATAAGAAATTCTTCAGGAATTTTTCATTTTTAATGCTTAAATGATGTAATTTACATGGCAAATTTGGAAAGCATTAGATGAAAAATCAGGGAGTTATGACCAAAAAACATGCTTTTTAAATAGTTTTTCATGTTTTTTTTGGTATACACAGAGAAGGGAAAAGGACTAAAACCAGACTATCTTATTTTTTTGCATGATGGCAAAATTTTGTGACATGTTTGAAGAAAATCAGATAAAAAATGAGGAAGTTATCCAATTTTTCATTTTTAGTAGTATGAAAAACTTGATTGTTTTTCACAGTTTTTTGCAATTTTTTGTGTGAAGCCAATGTCACAGGAAAACTATCAAGCACTCTACATAAACTTTGTTACATGAGCTATGTTTTGCATTAAGTGCAAAGAACATCAGCTCATCCAGTAAAAATTTGCTTCATTTGTAACTTTGCTTTGGTTATTGCAAAAAGTCATACCCACCTTCAGTTTTATTGGATTTTGATAAAATCTCCAGGCCTCCCCCAGTCTTGTGATTGAAAAGTTGGTCTTGACCTCCCTTGGTAAATTTGCAACATGTATGTACAATTTGTTCGAAATGGTCAGAAATGTGGATGTGCATAAATACACAAACACACAAGCAGACATCTTCTGTTTTATAGATATAGATTTGTGTCCTTTGTGAATTTTTTCAGCATCTTTTTGGATATTTATACTCTTTTATTTTTTAAATGTCTGTGTCCTTATCATCATAGAGTGTCAAATAAATACAAAGTGTAGTATCTGTCTTCTGAACAGAACACATCAGACAATCCTTGAGGGATACCTGTTCATGGGAATTCTAACCCTGCAGCAGTACCTCCCTCATTGCACCAAAGAGGGAGCATAGGTGAAATACTGGCACCAGTGCAGCATTGATTGCAGACACTGAGTAATTTTCTAACTTGGCTCATGTGTACATGCTTGGGCTCTCCACTTTAAAACTACCTTGTGTTATATCCCATCGGCATGGCATGACAAGTAAATAATGAGTTTAGTATCTGTGCACATGTCGATTGTCAGACAATTGCCATCCCTCCATTGATTGATCATCCATGAACCCATTGATGACTTTTCATTCCTGCCAGCGACTTGCATATATTGTAGCAGATTTGGCATTCATGACCATTTGTACTGGTTGAGATAACAGACACAGTGTTGGCTTCACTTTGAACTTTCATGTGATGCTTGGGACCACCAGCTAATCAGCATACTCTAGAGCAATGTTAGCTGGAAAAGTTTGCATCCTGGGACTCAATGTGCAGCATGGAAGTGACAAGTGTAATTGGATTGCTTTCATGAGATTTCACATGATTAACCAGGCCTGCCTTTGACATCAAGGTCTTGTCACACACCTCACAGACCCACACATCTCCACAATTGTTTTCTGCATGCTCTCTTGAGCTTTGCACGGTCTGTTCTGGCTGCTTCCAAAAGTTCAGTACCCTCGAAAAATCACAACCCTCCACTGGCTATGATCAGATGGTAGGGATTCCCAATCATCCAAACTCTCTTTGATACTATCTCAAAACCGTTTTGTTTTTTTTTTTTACTTGTGCTGTGGTCTCTTGCCAGAAAGAATCTCCCTATAAAACAGCTGTTTTGGAAGTCTGGCATCATCAAGCCAAACAAGATGGCCAGCCCAACACATTTCGTTCCTAATCACAATTGCAGCAATGCTGATTGTTTTGGCTTTGGTCAAGACGCCTGTATCTGAGACACAGCTGTCACGCTTCATGCCAAGAATATGTCTGAGACAGTGCTGATGGAATCGTTCAAGCTGTTTTATATGAGATTGATACAAGGTCCAGGTTTCAGATGCATAGAGTAATGTTGACAACACGTTTGATACACACTTTAGATGCCAAAGTTAAATCATCATCCAACCAGACTCTATCTTCTAGCTTACCAAAGGACCCAGATGCCTTGCTTATTCTCTGTATGATTTCTACATCAAGGGCAACACCATTTGATAATTTACTACCAACGTAGACAAACTCTTTGACGACTTCAAGACACTTTCTATAGACATAGATGTCAGGTTCCACGTAATGATTGCCAGAAGCAGGCGTGTACATGATCTTGGTTTTCTTAATGCTGATTGTCAGTCCAAAGCAGGTACAAACATTAGTAAAGAGGTTCATCACTGACTGCATTTCCTCTAAAAAGTGAGCAACAAAGTTGGTATCATCAGCATATAGAAACTCCCTAACAAATGCATCACTAACATGAATTCTGGCTTGGAATCGTCTCAAATTGAAAACTTTTCCAGTTGTTTGGAATCTGATGTAGACACCTGTATCAAAGTCATGGAAGGCATGCCAAAACATACATATATATATATATATATATATATATATATATATATATATATATATGTATATATATATATATATATATATATATATATATATATATATATATATATATATATATATATATATATATATTTATATACAGAAAATTACTAAACCCTAATTGTACATAGCAATCCTTGGTGGTTTTTTTGTTCTTAATTTCAAAGAAATATCCCTTCAAAGTTGGGGACATAAGAAAAACACCAAGGATTGACATGTACAATTACAGTTCAGTAATTTTCTGTTTAAAATAATTCTATCAACACTCTATTTTTTAATATTGAGCACTATATTAAAAAATCAGCTTCCCTTAAATTTTGGATTATATATATATATATATATATATATATATATTATCATCCACAGACGGACCGTTTTGCTACATCACAGCTCATCTGTGTGGCTAGATGTCCAGTTGCCTCTAGCTAGGATCAAAACCCAACTGAATTGGTATCAGAGATTATACCCCTAAGCCATTGGCACACAACCGGAATGAAGGAGAATTAAAAGTGTATTTATTTTTAGATAAACACACAGGGACTTGAGAGAACTCGATTCACTTGACAAAAGAGTCTTATATATATATATATATATATATATATATATATTACTGACACCCTGATGAGTAAACAGAGCGATTACTGGAGAATCCATCTACAGAACTCTAGAGTTAGGATGCTGAAGGTAACACCAATCAGCTAAGTGACAAACGTTATATTTGTATTAATTATATATATATATGTTTACATACAAAACAAAGTATAGGTAAAACTAACTCAAAGCCAGCCAAGTGACCAAAGAAAATTAAAGTCAAAACCAATAGATCAAAGCAAAAAATAAAAACAGGAAAAATAAACTAAGGAAAAAATCAAAGACAGACACCTATCTGTACAGTGTCCCAGGTATGATGATAAACTACATCCGGCAACATGGTCTCTGATCAGGAGGTTTTGCGGAGCATGGACCCACCTCTTAACTGCTCTTGTTCCCAGGTCCACCCTGACCTATGTTGGTAGTACCTGTTAGCGTCCCAACTAAGGGAAAACAGTTAACCCTCAAACTGGAGTCAAAACACTATGAAAGTATAAAAATACATTTTCATAGTAAAAATACCAGCAATACATTTTCATCATAAATAAATTACCAGATGTACATTTTTTTGTGAAAAAAAATTACTAGCAATATATTTTTGTAAAAGAAATTATTAATGCTCCCAAATAATTCAATTTTGGCTAGAAATGACCCTTAAGGTATTGATATGTTGTTAAACAAACAATAGCAATGGCTGACTAAACTGTGAAAGAAAGTGCTCTATGACTAAATGAGCAAGACAGAGCAATTATGCTACCCACCAATGCTACTGAAAAAGAGACTGCTATTCAAGCTTCATGTTACTGCAGTTGTCAAGTGACCATGTATATAAGGTAATGATAGGATTTGGCCGTTTCCATACAGGAAATATTCAGCATTCATTAACAGAACAGTTTTACTGTCACCTGAAATTTATAAAATATTTCTCTTGAAACAGTTTTTCATGAAGACAGGCTTTTCAAGTCCATAACTCTTATCAGTCTTTCTAGAATTGATAGGGGTTTCCTTTCTAACCTTTTATTTAAGGCAATGTGGAAAGCCAATATCTTGACTATATCATTATTTTCTCTTCTAGTTACATGTGCTATCATTTTTGTTGTTGCAGCTTTTGGAAGTCTTCAAGTAATATGGCTTTCATTATTTGATAAAAATCTTTGTTTGGGGTTCTGTATTGCCAGCCTATGAAGATCTGATGATAATATACAGGTTGATTGAAAAGTAACTTGCCCATTTTAAAATATTTATAATTTATTTATTAACTATAATTTTTACAAGAAATGGATATGAGAGGAAAGCTTTTAGCATGAGGTTTTATTTAAAATTTGATATGAGCACCAGATTTTGCTACCAGTTTCTCAAGCCACCCAAGAATCACATCAACTGATTTCACCAGGAAATCTTGTGGTATGGAAGACATAATTTCTTTTAATCACTCTTCAGGTTCTTCCAAAGTCTTGGTTTGATATAGTAGTCGACTTGCTCCTTTAACCAACCCCCAAAGAAATAAGTCACAGGCTGTTATGTCAGGACACCTGGCAAACCCCATTCATACACAAAATAAGGAGTTACTTTTCAATCACCCTGTATTTAAGTAGTAAGAATTCTTTTAAATAATTTTGTTAAATTTAACTGACAATATCTTTCTGTTTTTTATTGTATATTTATATTTTTTCATTTTTTTTTTTTTTTTTTTCAATTTTCAAATGTGATATTATACATCCAAGTTAAAATTGCAGATGAAATATTGTTTTATTCTGTCAGGTTTACAGTCAATGATGAAATTATTCATATGCCCATCAATTTTAAATATTTTTATCCATTTCTCAGAATCTAATGCCCATATGATGCTAGGTTTTTTATGTTAATAAGCACAAAAGACAGGAAAATAAAACTCAATTTTCGAAACAATAGGTTAAATACAACAAATTTGACAGGTGAATTATGCAAAATAGGAAAAGACAAAATTATTTGTACAGCATGAAAAATAGGAAAAAATTAAACAATTTTCACAATATTAATAGTCATTAGTATGGCCTCTCATCTTTATAATTTGCTGCAATAATTTTCTAAAGTTTTTGATGAGATTTGAACAAATCTTTTCTGGGATTTTCTTCCATTATTCAATGGCTACACATTTTAATTCCTGAAGGTATTTTGGTCACCAAAAATTTATTTGAACTTTCAATTCTTGACATAGATTTTTAATAGGATTCAAGTAAGGACTCATTGAAGGCCATAGCAGAACTGTAATCTTCTTTTTCTGAAGTCATGTAGTCACTGATTTAGATGTATGTTTGGGATCATTATCTTGCTGAAAAGTAAATTGCCAACCTAGATTAAGATTTTGTACTGAGAGTTATATATTTTCATCCAGAATTTTGATATAGTCTGCAGATTTCATTATTCCTCTTATTGCAATTAATTATCCAGTCCCCCTTGAGCTAAAACAACCCCAAAACATCATCAAGCCACCTCCATATTTTAATGTTGCCATTTTGTTCTTTGGGAGGAAAGCCTCACCTTTCTTGCACCAAATCTTTTGTATATCATTATATACAAAAAGTTCAATTTTTGTTTCATTACTCCATAGTACTTTTTCTCAAAAGCAATTTTCTTTCTCCAAGAATGTTTTGACAAAATTAAACCAATCAACAATGTGATATGGTTTGTGAAGAGGGTTGGTTTCCATACATCCCAACTCTATTTAAACAACATTGTATTGTGCGAGCACTTATGCTGATACACATCGTATCTAAACTTTTGGCAATGTCTTTCAAAACAACTTTTGGGTTTATATTAACCTCATGGCACAGTTTTTGTGCAGTTCTTGTTGACAATTTTGGTTTTCTTTCACACTCAGGTAAATTCTCTGTCGTACCAAACTCTTTACACTTCTTTATAACAGACTGTACCATAGATCTATGGATAGCTAACCAGCTGAAATAGAGGATCTGTAACTATATCTCGACTTGTGGAAGTTAATAATTCTCTGTCTCAAGTCAACACTAAGCTCCTTTGTCTTCCCCATCGTGTTGATAACATAAGAATAACAATGGTGACACTCTAGGCATCACGTGATATTCTTTGCTGGAATTATCACTAATATTCTACTGAATAAATAGTTTAGAAGACTTCACCGATAAAATATTTATGTAAATTACTTATACTTAGGCGAATCAATCAATTTAAAACCATATTTTCTACTGTACGAATAATTTTGTCTTTTCCTATTTTGCATAATTCACCTGTCAAATTTGTTGTATTTAACCTATTGTTCTGAAAAATGAGTTTTATATTCCTTTTTGTGCTTATTAACATATAAAAAAAACTGGTATCATATGGGCATTAGATTCTGAGGAATGGATAAAACTATTCAAAATTGGTGGGTGTAGGAATAATTTTGTTGTTGACTGTAGATCTAATAGTTAGTGCTAAAAGTAACAGTTTGGCTTCATTGCCTAGTTATTGGCATTATAAAAACGTCTTCTTGACATGATTTTACGTTTTCTGTTTGGCAAATGGTAATTTCTTTTTCACATGTGTTTCTTGATATGACAGTCTCATAACTAGGCTTTCTAGTCGGCTAATAACTAAATAGACTGTCAAAGATCTGGCTCAGTGCTTTGGGTGGAGTTCAGTAGTTATTTGGAATGCGGTTGAGAAAAAAAGAGTGAAGTTGTGGGACAAGGGTGGGAGGAGACTGGTAAATTACTGAATAAATGCCAATATATTTTTTTCTAAGTGAAGTAATCTAAATTTAATTTCTATGGCCATAGTAATCAGAAAGAGAAAAAAAAACAAGCAAAATTCATTTTATTTGAAATTTGATAAAAACTCGTTTGACAAAATTACCCTGATTATAGCACAGCTGAAAAGATAACTTGGAACAAAAAAACCCATTACTAATCTCATAGTCACCATATTGTTGTTACCAGGTCAGGGGTCATGTGTTGAACAAAACTAAAAGTGTTGAAAAAAGAGGCAAACAAAAGAGAGAAATAAAACAAAATAGAAATATTTATTCTGTCAGGAACAATTTCAGAGAAAATTTCAAGTAATATTCTTAAGAGTCTTTGTAAATAATAAAGGAAAAGTTGAGCTTACTCTGAAGTATGCAAGGTGTGCTGCCTATGCTATATGTACCTACTGCAAAGGTTGCTAATTTTAGCATCCTTCCATGGTCTTTGGTCGAAAATGAAAGAGAACTAACCTCTTCAAGTTCATAGCAGAGTTGCTCCTTATTTTATTTACTTCCACTGGTAGGGCTTTTCATAGGGTCCAGGGCAAGTCAACACCACTGACTCAGCACCAGGACAACTCAGGATCAGAATGACATAACTTGCTTATTTTTTTTTTTTAAGTATTTCACTCCAAGCAAGGCGGGAAGCCACTAGCACGCAAGGGGTTACAGAGAATTTGGAGTGAGATCAGATAGGAATGATAGAGGAAAGGATGTGGAGAAGGATAGTGGACAGATCAAGGAAACTGGAGATAACTGAATAAAAGTAATTTATTAAAGATTAAAACCTTAATTAGTGAATATTTTTACTTCATAAAAAAATAAACCTCTTTAAAATTTACTTTATTAAAAATAATTTAAAAAAATATTCACTAACTAAGATTTTAATCCTTAACTTATTTGATTATAAAAAAAGTTATGTTTTTCTGGTGCTGAGTTGTCTCGGTCCTGAGTTGTCCTGATGCTCAAACCTCTGGCCATGTTTATGATGTCATGGTAGCACAAGTACTGATGACTTCGGAATAGTTCCATCTACCCAATTTCAAACACAATATTTGTGCTATAGTCTTCACTCAATTTTCGACAGTACCACATGCAGGGATTCCCCCCTCCCCCACCATGAAAGTTAAAAAGATAATTTTTCCTTTTGTCTTTATTCATATATATATATATATATATATATATATATATCATCCACAGACAGACTGTTTCACTGTATCACAGCTCCTCAGTGTGGCTAGATACCTGATTGCTTCAAGCCAGGATCAAAACCCAACTGATTTGACATCAGTCAGATATCTTACCCCTAGACCATCATCACATGGCAGAAAGGAAGGGAATTTTAACATTTTTCTCTATACAAAATATGCCTGCGGCTTGGAGAACTCAATTCATACTTGAAGAGTAATGCTTAATAGCAGTAGGAGCTGCTGATTTTTTTAAAAACCCTTTCCCTAGACAGCTCAACTGGATTTCTGGGAGCATATATAGTCATCCAAAGACAGACTGTTTCACTGTATCACAGCTCCTCAGTGTGGCTAGACGTCCAATTGCTTCAAGCTGTGATCAAAACTTGACTGATTTGACATCAGTCAGATATCTTACCCCTAGACCATCGTCACATTGCAGAAAGGAAGGGAATTTTATATAATATTATATATAAAAGTGGTCATTAAGGTAAACACCCAGCAGTGTCAGTAAGCTTTATGCTTAAATGCAATCTTCAGGTCATGTGTATTATGTTTTGGTTTGACTATTTATATATTCTGGTCATTGGTGCATTATGTGTAGAAGGTCTATTGTTTTATCTTAACATTTATTTGGTAGGCTGTAATGGTTATCTTTCAAATTATTCTAGAAGCTATTGAGTAGAAATAATTGTTCATCTGAATACAGTTTTCTGGTTATTTTATAGTTTTGTTTGTTAATTTTTTTACTTAATATTTATTGTTATTATTATTACATTTATTTGTGTATGCATTCATATTTTTTTAATTTATTTATTATTTATTTAATTTTTTTATTTAGATTTTTTGTTTATTTTTGTGGAGGTTCGTTATCTTCTTTGTTCAGTTTAAAGTATTGACTTTGTCTAAAGTATGTTACTTTATCTGCATTCTATATAATGCATATAATTACATTTTTCATAGTTGTATTTTGTGAGCTATTCATTTGTAGTTTTTAATTTTAATTTTCCTTCACTTAATTCTATGTATATTTTTTCTTAGTTATCTGCTGATTTTACAGTAACTTAGTATATTATATTGGTTTGCAAGCAATTGCCATTTAAGGGACATTCATTCTTTTTCTCTGGAATACAGGGAGGCTTAACTTGTGCAGTTGATTTATTGGTTATTTTTCTGTTCTGCTTTTTATTTATTTGGGTCCTGTTCTTTTTGCTGTATTTTTGTTGAATATCTTGTAGAGAGTGCTTGATTTGTGAAAGTGTTTGTGTGTGAGTTTAATGAATATCTTTCTTGCATTATTTTTTTACGTTTTTGTATCTATTGTAGAGTAGTTTTCACAGTGGAGGCTTGTATTTCAATAAGTCGTCCTAAATTAGGTTCGATGTACAAAACGTTAGGAACTTGAAATAAGAGTTAATGACGCAGCAAATCTAGTTGTGATGGATGATACTTCAATGTCCGACAGACTCACTCAACACCACTGAGCCCCACTGTCAACCGCTACTACTACTTATTATCTGTGGGAGAGTCTATTACAATAGAATAGGTATTATGGTATAACAGTATCATAAGTTAAACCATGTGGTGTTACTTTACTATTGGGTTTTTTGTACTGTGTGATGTGTATGTGAGTGTTGCCAAAATCCACTATCTTTGAGGGATGTTTCATAATCTTTTTCCATCTTCACTGAAGCCAAAAATGATTATGAAATATATATTTATATATGTGTGTATGTGTGTGTGTGTAAAAATTTCAGTTAGAGTATATCTGTAAAAGTACAATATGAATAAAGACAAAAGGAAAACTTACCTTTCTGAAGCATTTCATCCTCTTTGATTTGATAAAGTCCCACAGAGGACAAAACACATTGGCTATAAGTTTTCGTTTTGTTTTTATTCATATATATATATATATATATATATATGCAGTTGTGTGGATATGAGTTTGCAACTCTGGGTTTCATGCTTTTGTGATTATCAAACTTTGTCTGATGGTCACAAAAGCATGAAACCCAGGGTTACAGACTCATATCTACACAACTGAATATTTATCTCTATCACTGATATTGAGCTCTTTCCAATAAGTACCACACATATATAATATTGAATGTATTTAGGCAATAATTTTTTATTTATACAAGTTTGGTTAAAGAACAAGAAAAGTTACACAACCTCTGCATTATCTTGCCATTTATCCAATAATAGTTGAATTAAATAGCATATTACTAACTAACAGAAACAAAAACAAAAAATGCAACACTCATATTAAACAATTGTGAATGTAGAAGCCTGTGTTAAAGCCCAAGGAGGATAGGAAGTGTATAAAAGTTTTATTTTGGAAGTTATGCATTCATTTTTTTTTTTTTACTAAATGTTCACTCTTTGTACATCCGCACACACACACACACACACACACACACACATTTAGAGGCTACAGCTGGTAAAATTATTTTAAAACCTCTTAACCATGATCAGAAAAAACAATGCGAAATCCCAATTACTTACTTTAATTTATTCATTATCAATGGTATGTGTGCCCATTTTTCTTCCTACTTATAAGAGTAAAATTATTTGCTCTTATAAATATTAATTAGAATAAAGCACTAAGTTAATAAAACTTTATCAACTAGTATAAAGCACAAATCTTTCAGTGCCATGTTCTTCAGTTTCTTGAATCAGTTATCTCTCTTTTGAAGTGTTTGAAATCACCAGATTTGCTTCTTCCTCATTTATTTTTCATTTGAAAACAAAGAAATCTTGTTTGTTATTTCAGTCTGAATTATTGAGATGAGGCATTATTATTAATTTTAGCAGCAGCATTGATTTACTTAGACTAATATTCTCATTTTGGACATTATAGTCACAAAAAAAAAATTCAGCTGCCTAATTATACCACAGGTATGGCCAACTGCTCATATGCAAGTATGCCCATTTGATAGGAGAGCTAGCTAATCCTGGTTGTAGGCACTTGATCAAGCATTTTTGTCTTTCTTCAATACATACAGAGTGCTAACCTCTGGTTTACACTGCCATCTAGTGAAGTATGTCGTTCTCAGTGAGGATCATTCTTTTTTGAATTGTCTGGATTGGCATTAATGGATCACAAACAACTGTAACTAATAACAAAAATCATATTACTTGAGAAATTTCAACAGTAGTGTTTGTTCCAGTCTGTGAAAATGACTGCTAAGTACATCCCATCTACAAATTTATTGATAAAACCTACAGATGCATGTTGGGATTTCTTTATAACCAATGAAAATGGACAATTCTCCTTGCCTGTAAATCAGAATGCTGTAACCATTTGACTGTATCCCAGTTCTTGCTTTGTTAGCAGTTGTTCTTATTGCTGCAGCATTTACCAACTTAAACAAGGAGACTGTTCAGAAGAATTGCAGGAGATTCTGAAGTTGTCTGGAGGCAATGGTTGAAGCCAATGGCAATTTTATTGAATTTACTCATCAGTATTTCAAGATATTTTTCTATAATTTTGGTAAATATATCTTTTAAAATGAGATGTCTGTGTTCATTTTGCATAATTTATACAACAATTTATCCATTCCATCGCACCCTGTATATGGTGGTTCCTCAAATAAAAACTGCAGTAGCTGTGATTTCAATTTAAATCAAGGCTGTTTTTTACTGTTGCTATAGCATGGTGTGACAACACAATCATGAAATTTAAATGTCCTCTTATTTGATGATTGGTGTCAACTGCAATGTCAGAACAAATGCTTTCCTTCATGACTGAAGTTGCCTAAAGAGTATTTATGGTTGTGAATGAAAATCCTAGTAGATCAGCAGTTTTTGACATACTCAGACCCACCTGCCTGACAAGAATATTCATACCACATTCAAAATCACTTAAGTTACATTTTTCCCATACTAATACATGAAATGAAATTCAGCAATTTGTCATGACTATGTTTAAATGTTTATATCCATTAAATTGATACCATATCATCGTTTGATTAGATATTTGCATAAAATTCTCCTTGATCATGTATACTTATTTAAGTGGCCAGTGAGTGAATATGCAACCTTAGTCTCTTGTTTGAGAAAACTGCTCCTGTCTCAATAGCAAATCTGATAGATCAGACAAAGTAAACCTGGCTACTACTCTTGAAAAGAACCTCCAGTCAGTGGGAGGCTTGTAAATTTTAATGCCTTCAAAACAAAACTGCTTTCATTTAACCACCATCAGTTAGTTATGTGTCATGCGTGCTACACACTTGGCCGATCATGTATCTTTTGATACATGATTGATGAGGCAGATTTTTCCGGCAGTAGGTTGCCATTTCTTTCTGTGGTAGAGCAGTTGCCATCCTAGACTATAGAACCCAATCTGTCTTGCTATTTACCCATAGCTGGGTGGGGGGAGAAGAAGAGGAATCAGACCTTTGCCAAGGGTATTAGCATGTAATTGAATGTAATATGTTTGGCAGGAATTTGGACTTGGCTCTCCAATTCCTCAATCCGAGCTGCTAGTGGAATAATCTCAAGATTCTTGACAAAATCCAAAGAAGGGGTCTATAATGTAATCAATTCTGACCAGGCATCTCAACTTCAGTCACTTTCTCACAAACGTCAAATTGCTTCCCTCTGTCTTTTCTACAAATATTTTCATGGTAACTGTTCTGATGGGCCTTTTGCCCTGGTGACCTAAATACATGAATTTAAGCATGCTACCAGATTGGAAATTAGGTCCCACTATATTATTGTTGAAATAGCTAAATGCAACCACCACTTCTACTCCAACAGTCTCTTTTCTTGCACTTCCCACTTGTAGAACCAGTTTCCTAATCTTCAAAGGTTTAAATGCAATATCAATTCCCATCTACATGAACCCTGTTCATCTTTTGCCCTTTCATCAAACCAACCCGTCTTCTCTTTCATTCCCTGTAATCCTCCACGTACTCATGGTTTTACCGCTTTTCTTGGGGGTGAAATGATTAATAAATATACAAGGCACAAGGTAGAATGTTAGGGTGTTGTAAGACACTTAAGAACAGACAAATAGTGAAGTTCATGAGGTTATGCGAAAAAGGAGATGATTAACTCCAGGCATGAAAAAAATCATGATTGTAGTGGCTGGGAAAACATCCTTCCAGGATTCTATGACACAAGGCAGCAGTTCATGGGAAAAAGCTGTCCAAGCGCTTCTTACTAATGGAATACAAAGGAAAGGAGGATTATTCATCCTTGTGTATACGGCTTAGAGAGAGTAGCAAGAAACTCCCTACTTTTCGGTTGGGGAGGGAGTGCTGTATAGTTGGAAATAATTAAACACTTACAAGCCGCGTAGACGCTTTTGAACTCTATCAAGATGAACAATTAAAGACTGGGCAGCTCCAAACCAGATATGGCAGCAATAATCTTTTTTTTTTTTTGGTTTGGTGTGATTATATCTCAAACATCGAATATTGCAGGTGGGGTCAGTCAGGTACTTACTAGTGCATTACAATGACTATTCTATTTTCCAAGCATTTATAGCAACACATCATATTTATGTATTCCACTTGAGGTCTGGGGTGAGCTTGAGTTTCAATAGTCGTTAAAAGCAAAAGAAAAAAAAAAGAAAATGTCCTACTTCATTTTATTTCTCATTGAGGAAGGACACACTCATGTCCGAAAATTCTGTTTTGTAACATCTTGAAAAAGTAATAATTGTAGTGACACAAGATTACACAAGGCAGCAGTTGATGGGAAGAAGTGCTTCTTACTAATAGAATACAGAGTAAAGGAGGATTATTTATCCTAGTGTACATGGTTTATTTTTGATCACCCCATTCGAAACAAACCTGGACAGAAAATGTAAATATTCAGTACATGTGTATAATATGCACAAATCATATGTAATGATCATACTAATGTCCTCATCTTCCTTGTTGTTATCACATCATTTCGGTCATTATGTGCACATCTTCTTCAGGTTTCTGTTGAAAGAGTGCTACTAGATTGGCATGTAGGTCCCATCCTTAGTACTGAAATAGTTAAATGCAACTGCCACTTCTACTCAAAGAGTTTCTTTTCTCATACTTCTCACCTGTAGAACTCTCTTCTCTTGCTTCCCTGATAACTACAATCTTAAGAAATTCAAATGCAACATCAATCACTATTTTCTGCCTTCTTGAATCCCATTCATCTTTTGTCCTTTTCTCAATCCTCCCTATTCTCAGTCTTCTCTTTCACTTTCAATCCCTGTAATCCCCTGTGCACTAGTAACATTCCTGCCTTGCTTGGTGGATGGAGGGGGGAATGATTCAAGAAAACAAGAAAAATTCCTATGAACATGAAAATATTCCTTCAAAGTTGATTCTCCTTTCTACACTTTCTACATGGCCAAAATGTTGGCTGTCATCAGAGCAGCCATTTTGTTATCTAACCTTTGAACATTTAGCCATCATTGTTCCACCAGTTTGGACTAACAGCTATGTCCATGGAACTGTATCACCCTCATTTCCTCCATATTTCAATTATGAGGAGAAAGTTCTAATTGTTTTTCCCAAGAAGTGCCAATTTGTGGAACAAACTCTAGAATGGATGCTTTCCTGAACACTCTTCAAGTCAAGGGTCAGTCATTATTGATCCTCCGTATTGTCATAATCTTCACTTCCTACTGTCCTTACATGCATATAACACACCTCATTCAATAAACCTTTACTTTGAGTGGCCATCAAGCCTTGAATTGGGTAGACTCTAGTATTAAAAAAAAAGCTAAAACGGAAATTATTTGAGACATTCTGTTTAAATTTATGTTTAAGGCTCACACTTCTAGACTCAGGATTGTCCCATGGGACAATAGCCTAGTGGGTTAAAGCATTTGTTCCTGAATTTGGTGATATAGTAATTATAAGTTCAATCCCTAGTCACAGTGGAAACAAGGTGAGCAATAACTAAACATTACTAAGCACAAGATAAGATACCCCTAGACATGGACAGTGGAAAGAGAACAGTCTATTCCTGTAGATTAAATAAAGGGTTCAGTTCAAAGTTCACAGATAGTTACCTGGATCACCAAGCACCTGATGAAGGCTGGGGTACAAGGCTATTGTGATAGTAACAACAAAAATAGCCTGACTAAATAATTTGGGAGACTTCTTTTTAAAAAAAAT
This sequence comes from Acanthosepion pharaonis, assembly GCA_903632075.3. Lineage (NCBI taxonomy): Eukaryota > Metazoa > Mollusca > Cephalopoda > Sepiida > Sepiidae > Acanthosepion > Acanthosepion pharaonis. Next base: position 54,528 of record CAHIKZ030005518.1, on the reverse strand, counting down.
GATGTATGGCTCTGTAAAGTGCTTGCTTATTTCATTTCTTTTTTTTTATTTATAATTTTTATAACTTTTTATAGCTGCTGCTGAAATAAAACAACCTGTTATTCAAGTTATTTTGTCAAGCTCTTTGTTTACTGTATCTGACTACAAGAAATTCTGAGATGTAAGATTTTTCTTTGTATTTCCTGAATAAAAAATAGCTAAAAATAAGCAAAATTTATATGGCATTTTAAAAAGCTAAAAAACAAGCAGTTTCGCCCCAACCCTATCAAGTTTATTTCTGGAATATAAAAAATAAGCATGTAAATTTAATTAATATTAATGATAATGAATGGAGGGAAAAAAAATAAAATAATGAATTTCAAGAAAGCTAGAGTCCAATAACATTCAGACCCAGTAAGCATTTCCTCTGTTTACAGAGGGAAGACCCACAGGATCTGATGTACAAAGATTTTAGAACCTTGAGGTGATATGAGGAGTAGGACCTTGATAAAATCGAGAAACAGTCCACACTAAAATCAAAAGCACAATTCCTGCTATTTATTACATGCTCTGCAATAGCAGAGCCACAAGTTTTGGTTAGTTGGCTTTACCTAGCATCCAGATTAAAAATCCTGGTGGGGGGGGGGTTATTCTCAAATCCAAATGTTGGGACGTCCTCCCTATGTAGTTGAGTCCACAACTACACTTATATTTATAAATCACTGAATTAACATGATGGGTGTGGGGAGGACATCCTTATGAATGGAAGAGAAAACAGGACGGGTAACAAATATTACCTGAACATTAGCCGAAAAATAACAGCTATTAATTAATCGTACGTGAAATTTGTCTAGATAAAAACTCACCCTCTGAACCAATAAAGGGAAGATGCAAATAAACTGGACATTTTTTTAACAAAATGAGGCTTAACCCTATGAAATTTATTGATGACATCATGGATAATGGAGTCCAAAACATCCAAAGGATATCCATTTTTTGAAAGTCATCTTAATAAAATCAATTTCACTGCAGAGAAAGCTATCAAAACAAATCATAAGTGCCCTATAAATTAGGGTCGTAATCAAATTAACTTTTCGTTGTCTGGGACAAAAAGAGTCCCAATGTGTATAAAGACCTGAGAAAGTAGCTTTCCTAAATACAGAAGTCATAAACTTGTCACTAATTCTATGAAAAAGAACATCCGAAAAGGAAAGACAAGAATTGGACTCCTTTTCTACGGTAAACTTAAGAGCAGGATTGACAGTTTAATTTGGTGAGAAACAAGTCGGCTTCAGCCTCATTGTTAAAGAGGCAGAAGGTATCATCCACATAACGATGATACATAAGAGGACGACCAATACAAGAAAATAAGGAAGCCTCATGAAAACCGACAAAAATATTTTTTTAGATTTTTAAAATGCCATATAAATTTTGCTTATTCATAGCTATCATTAAATTTTGTACCATAAAAAACTTATTTGAATAAAAAATATTTTAATCTATAACTTGGCACTTATCTACATTATAATGTAATTGAACCTCTGAGTGAAAGTGTCTGGTCTATACTACTACTGAATTAGAAATATCTTGACAAAATTTGTCTTGAGGATGAGACAATGGTTGACAGAGAAGAGAATGTGTGACTGAATATTTGAGTAAATCCCTATAATGTTTGTTTGTTGTCCTGTGTCATTTATAAATTAGTTTGTCCCTTGTCAATTATTTTTTTTTTAATTGTCTTAATTTTTGTTCATTTTTTTTTTCCTTAGGTATTTAGATTTGGAAAATGATATCATCAAAAAACTCCGAAAGAAATCCCACCAAGTACTGTGCATGGTGTCAGGTGTAATTCACCCAGTGGAGAATGTGACTCTTGTTCGTCAAAGCACCTTCACTGAAGGAGGGAAAATAAAAGCTGATGTGGTGAGTTTCTTTTAATCATTTCACCTCAAACAAAGCAGGAAATCCACTTTAGATACAACGGGTTACTTTGTGTTAATGAGTATGAGAAAAATTACTGTAAATGAGAGAGGATAATAAAAGAACAAGAATTAAGAAGACAGAAGATAATGATTGACATTGCATTTAAAGTTTTGAAGATCAAAGTTGATTGGGAAGCAAGAAACCAGAAAAAAGATCCACAAGTGAGAAGTGCGAGAGAAGAAACTGAACTTACAGTTACATCTAGCCATTTCAAGTGTACAATGATGAGACCTTGCCTCCAATCTAGTACTGCGCTTAAATTCACAAAGTCTCGGTATTTCATCTGTGGAAACGGGGTTGCATGACAGAAAATAATTCATAACCCAAAAGGTTGTGGAATCGATTTTGAACTCTCTTAAAGCTGAAGGTGAGTGAGGAATAGATAGCACTAGCCCAAATATGGCAATAATACTTTATTTCAAACCTCAGTCAGAAGATGGCTTTTTCTTTTACATATTTATATATATATATATATATATAATATATATAATTATGTATTATATGGCATTTTCTTATATATATATTATAATATATGGAATTTTCTGATATATATATGTGTATATATATATATATATATATATATATACATATATATATATATATATACATACATAATATTATATTACCATGAAAAATATTTATAGAAAAGGCACAGGAAAGCCTCATTATGTCGGTGGGAATGTGACTGAAGGCAAGATGCCAGGTTAGAAACAATGACATTGCAAATTATTCTTTGGATTTTATTAAGAATTACTAAATATATAGCAGGAGCAGTTGACCAGATTTGGGAGCCATATTAACAGTAGATTAATGGAAGTCTTATAAATATATAAGATAGATTATTTGAGAGAAAAATTGTCTAGCATGTTACATTGAACCAAGATCAAAGTTGACTGAAAATCATGATACTGGAAGAGAGTTCCACAAGCAAGAAATGTGAGAGTAGAAACTATCAGCATAGAAATTACGGTTACATCTAGCCATTTTAACTGCAAAATGATGTGACCTATCTGCCAATCTAGTACTGCACTTAAATTTTTAAAGTCCAGGTACCAAAGAGAAAAGCTCATCAGAACAGTTGCCATGAAAATATTTATAGAAAAGGCAGAGGGAAGTTTTGTTATAGTGGTGGTAAAATGGTTAAAGCTGAGATACCAGGTCAGGACTGATGACATTGCAGATTCTTCGTTGGATTTTATCGAGAATCTTTAAAATACATAGCAGAAGCACCAGACCCGATTTTCAAGCAATATTCAATGCATGGATGACTGATAGATTTATAAATGTGTGAGTTATTTGATATGTGGCAACCAGCCATTACAAATAATGATGTATATAATTTAATAAATTTAAAATCTCCTCAAGCAAGGCAATAAAGTCACTGAGATGAAAGGGGTTACTCAGTGTAAAAGAAGATGAGAAAATTTTACTGAAAAGATAAAAGAACAGGATTCTGGAAGACAGAAGATGACGATCAATGTTGCATATAAACATTTGAAGATCGTAAATGACAAGAAAGCAAGAAACCAGAAGAGAATTCCATTAGCAAGAAGCATGAGAAAATAAACAGAATAGAACTTACAGTTACATCTATTTCAATAGTATAACATTGTGACCTAGTTGCTAGTTGAGTACTGCATCTAAATTCATGTGGTTGACGTACCAAGGAGGAATGTTCATTAAAAAAATTGCCATTAAAATATTTATAGAATAGGTATAGGGAAGCCACATCACAATAATGGGAAAATAACTGAAGCCAATATGCCAGGTCAGTACTAAAAATATTACAGATCCTTCTTTGGATTTATATCAAGAATATTGAGATATTAGCTTAGAAGCCTGTCTTTGAGTGAGTGGACTTTAGACTTGTTCCTGTGCAGTGCTTTTGGGTCTTTGGCATTTTACCTTCAGCATCCTATGTATGCAAAAGTTATAAGAATTTAGAAATAATAAAATTATTTTAACTTTATTTGATACCTAATTTGGCATAATCTTTCTTCATATACATAACTGATCTCCATAGCTTGTTTACATTTATTTTGCACATAATTTTTATTTTCTTTTAAAATCATCATTCTTTATGATCCCTTCATATAAAGTCACTCTTTATAGACATTAGGGAACCTAAACTATGTAATATTTCAAATACTACACAGTATGCTTGCTAGAAAAAGAAAAAAAAAAGCTATATGAGCAACATACCATGCCCTACCTAAGTTTTAGTTATAGTTTAATTAGACAATATCAATTGCAAGTGTGATGAAAAGTGAAATTAAAGTTAAACCTTTAACAAAGAACTGATTTTTAAACCTTTCAGTCTGTTCGACATTTAAATTTAACTTTAAATGAGTTATTTATTTAATTTTTAATCACATGTAACTACAGTACTTACTACCTGTTAATTCAGATTGTTTGATTCACCAAGATCAAAAAACAGATGGCTGGATGGACACACATTCACTGTGCTTATAGATCAAAAGCAGGATGCAGACAAATGGTAGATTTATAAATATACAAAATTGATTCTGGTGAGAAAAAATGTCTAGCATGGCACAGTAAATCAATTTCCCTAGCAGCAGATGTAGCAATTGATTCAATAAAATTTGCTTTTTGTTTTCTTGTTCTTGTAATCTGAATGTTTTGCTTCTCTTCATGATTAAACAGGGGTGCTGAAGGTAACTCTGTATTTCTCTTTCTGATCCATGTCTCTTTAGGATATTGGTGAGTATAATCCCCCATAACATCCTTTTTTTGTTGCTGGTGAGAGTAGCATACCCTTATAAAACTAAGAACATTGGAAAAATGTAAATAAATAAAGTATATATGTTTATTCATATAATATTAATGGAAAAATAGCAATGGGTGAGGTGGTTCAGTTCAAAAAATCAGAAATCCATGCTTGTAAATTCAAAGACCAGAAATCCATGGTCATAATTCCAAAAAGCAGAAATCCATGGTCATAATTCCAAAAAGCTGAAATCTGTGGTCATAATTCCAAAAACCAGAAACCCGTGGTCATAATTCCAAAAACCAGAAATCCGTGGTCATAATTTCAAAAACCAAAAACCCATGGTCATAATTCCAAAAGCCAGAAATCTGTGGTCGTAATTCCAAAAACCAGAAATCCATGTACATAATTCCAAAGGTCAGTATTCAGTCCAAAGTAAAAAAGAAACTGGGGTCCAAAATCTATATCCTTAACTTGCAACCTATAACTATCTTTCTCACCCACAAAGAATTCTGAATACTCCTATCATTCAAAGTAGTGTTCTTTTATTGAAAGAAAGGCTGTGATTGGTCAAGACTAGTCTTAACCAATCACAGCTTTTTTTACCCCAATTTACAGGCAAGTGAAAAAATTAACTTCTTCCTAGACCCAAACTTGATGTAATTTTCTTTTTCAACAAACAAAACAGAGAATGTAAATTTGTTTTCAAAGTTAAGACTTGGCTTTCTCCTTTGTCACTTCAGATATAGATAAATATATATAAAAGTAGATACAATATGTATTTTATTGAGACAAGTTTTATTAAAGATGACAAGAATATTTTTCATTTTTTAGTTTATATATATATCTTTTATAGATAAAATATTAAGAATAATAAAGCCAAAAACAAGCATATTAAAAGAAATGTAATAGAGAAATGAAAAGCAAAGGAAAAGAAAAAATCATTGCCATAAAGCAGGTAAAGCAACACAGGAAGAAGAAAATAAAAGGAATACCAAAGAGACATACAAATATATCATTTTATATAATCAGTAATAAAGAAAACAAAAATACAGTACTCAGTGTAAAATATAAAAAAATATATACAAAGCAATATACAGAATGACGTTATCTAAACATACGTATATTTCACTGTTTTTCATGACTTGCTGTTATATGTCGATACAGTTTATTTGTGGGCAATCACATAATTATGGATTTATTATGTTCTTTGCGATTTATGTTAATATTTCTAATAGCTCATCTAATTTGTTCATCAACAATGTAATATGGATAATTAACATTTTTTTTTCTTGATCAATTTTGTACAGACACAAAGAAATTGATCCGTGAACTTGAGAGGATTTAAATAAAATAAATAGGTATAATATGTGTAAACTATTCAACTAATATATATATTTTATTTTAAAACTATAATTTTGGTGGTATGAAAAAAATCAGATAATACAATTTACAAATAAGAAAATATTAGACAAACTGATATTTGGGAAAAAAAATCTGATAAAAAAAATCAACCAGCACCTAGCCAAAAGAAAAAAACAAAAAAAGAAAAACACTGACAGAGTATCTAAGCTGAACATAAAAGTGCTCAATACACTCAGTAGAGCTAAATTAATATACCTAAAGAGCGACAACCTATCTACCTACGCGATCATCAGAATTATCCTGATGATCCAGTAGGTGAAATCTAAGTAGATAGGTTCTGGCTCTTTAGGTATATATATATATATATATGTGAATTACATAAAAATGAAACTCAATTGTACCCCATTTATATGGCCATTTTGTTTGCTCCTCAAGAGATTTCTCTCTTCAAGAAATTCCCTGGAGCTTGTCAATACTAAAACGTTTGATAAAAAATGAATTGTAATGTTTTTTTGTTTTTTTTTTAAATTCAAAATTAAAAAAAATAGGTCATTGTTAATTTTTAACCATTTTTAACTTTTGTCTTGATTTGTATATATATATATATATATATATATATCTGTCATCCACTTTCCCCCTCACTACTTTGGTTTTCCCTTCCTCCTTTTTTTTTTCTCTCTATCTCACTCTTAAATGCCTTTTCTTTTCTTTGCGTTTTTTTTTTCCTTCTTTCTTCCTATCTTTTTTAATTTTCAATTTTTAAAAAAAACGTTTCAATTCATTTTTTTATCAAACGTTTTAGTATTGACAAGCTTCAGGGAATTTCTCAAAGAGAGAAATCTCTTAAGGAGCAAAATGGTCATATAAATGGGGTACAATTGAGTTTCATTTTTATGTATTTCATATATATGCTCTATAATAAATATATTAAGCTCTCTTTTGTGGATCAGTTTTAATATTTTATATTATTAGGGTTCACTTGGATTACTTACCCATGGATTTTTAACTACCTATACATACACACACGAATAAAAGTAAGAATAAAAGATAAAGCTTAAAATAAAAAATAAACTGAATAAAAATAAGTGACAGATTCAAAGTCAGAACATTATCATTGATAACTCTCTCCTCCAATTTTCAGATCCTAGTTATTATATCCTTAATACTTAATATAGTGTAAAAATATCACAATGATAAAATCAGTCAATAATTATTTATAACTATTTATTCTGGGACTCGTGCATGCAATTTACAAGTAATCCATAATAATATTTTAAATTTTGTAATCATATTTATTTTTGGCATATGAATTTTTTGAAAATGTTTCTAAATCTTTGATTGTCTTCCAATCATTCCACCTCACTTATTAGGCATGCCACACCATTGGAAACCACTGCTCTAGAAGTATGGTAAGAAAGTAATCACTTATATGGAATTATATTCTATATAATTTCTGTGCCCACTCGCTTGATTCATCAGTTTATAGAATATTCTTAAGAACATAACCACCTACCTATATGGGATTGAAGCAAATAGTTTCCATGCCCATTTTTTTTCAATTCATCAATTTTTAGGGTAATGGTATGAAGGCAATCAGTTAAGAGTCTGAATCGAGTGGTTTACTGGTTCACTTTGATCAAGTCAAGAGATTTTAAGAGTAATGTTAAGAACCAATTAAAAGAAATTGAATGAAGTATTTTTCATGCTCACTATATTCCAGCAATCAGTTTTTAGAGGAAGTGCAAGAAGGTAACCACTTATAAGTGAATGAATCGAGTAGTTTGCTTACCCACTCTACTCGAGTAATCAGATTGTAGTGTAATTGTGATAAGGTAATTACCAATAACAAATGACAAGTGAAATTAAATCTTTACTAATAATTGCTGTGTTGCATGCAAGAATAAGTACATTATTATCCATTCTCATAACATTTCTACTACTGACTGTATCAAATTCTAAGACTATTCTTCATCATCTTCTATGTACCTTGTTTCTTCAGGACATGAATATTCATGGATCTCATAACTTTCTATCCTTTTTAACTCTTTACAAGCATGTCATGTCACATCAGGATCTGGGTGACATAGCTCTTCACAACATCCTAACTTTTATAGCTCTTAGTAAGGTTTATTTTTCACTAATCTATGGGTTTTAATTATACAAATATTCTTTCATGTGCCATTTTCCTTCATGTTATAGGCGTACATGGCTCTCCATTACTTCCTATTTTTTGTAGCTCTTAGTAAGGTTTGTCTTTTCACCATCCCTCCCAGTCACTTCTCTTCCACCTTGTGAATAATAATTGAGAATTAATTCTACAACTATTCTTCTTCATCTTCTATATGCCATGTCTCTTCAGGACATAGGCGGTTGTGGCACTCCACAACTTCCTATCGTTTGTAGCTCTTAGTAAGTTGTCTTTTCCCCATCTCTCCAGTCTTTTTCTTGCCACCTTGTGAATAATGAATGATTGAGCTTTCTTAATTCTACAGCTATTCCCCTTTGTCTTCTTTGTACAAGGTCTTTTCAGGACGAAGGCGGGCATGGCTCTCCACTACTTCTTATCTATAGCTCTTACTGTTTTGTTTTTCTACCATTCCTCTCAGTCTCAGATCTGCATCCTTGTGAATGATCAATGATTGAGTTTTGTTTATTCTATAAATATTTTTCTTCATTTTCCATATAAGTTGTATCATTTCAGGACGTGGATTGTCATGGCTCTCCACTACTTCCTATCCTTTGTAGCTCTTACTAAGGTTTGTCTTTCTGCCATTTCTCTCGGTCTCACTTCTGCATCCTTGTGAATAATGAAGGATTGAGTTTTGTTAATTCTACAACTATTCTTTTTCATCTTCCATATATGTTGTGTCCTTTAAGGACGTGGATTGTCATGGCTCTCCACTACTTCCTATCTTTTGTAACTCTTAGTATTCCTAATTCAAAATGTCATTTGTCTTCTATACACTTATTTTTCTTCTCTTTCCATCATAGAAAAAAGAGATTGCAGACATTGATATGGAGGAGAACGTAGGCAAAGATGATAACTATAAGGTAGAGATTCCAGCCAAGACAAATCTTGCCTATCATGTAGTGGAACTGAAGATTCGACCTGATGGCAGCATTGGTGTGTGCCTGATTGACGAAGACAAAGGTGGATTTGACATACCTGACTCACTTCCTGTAAAAGAGAAGGACAAATGTAAGTAAATTCTTTAAAATCTTATTTTCATTCATTTAGCTACAAATTGTTAATCAGAGAGCTGAGTTCCAATTCATGTTGGGTTCATTAGATTCACTTAGGTTGAAATACCTTTGGGAAAGGTATGAATCCACCTCTTCTCCCCCCAGCTATGAGTTAATTACTAAGACTTGTATCACTAGACAATTATCTTTTGTGATGTCAATGAATACTCATTGTCACTTTTGTAATACTCATTGTATTAGAGACTTTGTAATCACTGATACAACTACAATAACAATAGTATTGAACAATACTGATGTCAGATGCCTTCAACTATCACTCACACTAATAGTACTTGCTCGATAACACTCACTTGAACAATAACCACCTAATAGTGATCCAAATAGTGATCAGTATAGAGAAATAGTATAGTGAATAGTATAGGGGATAATGATCCATATAGTGATCAGTATAGAAATAGTATAGAGAAGTGATCTGTATATTAATAGAGAATAGTATAGAGGATAACGATCCGTATAGTAATATAGGATAGAATAGAAATGCGATCCATATAATATAGAGGATAGAATAGAAATGCAATCAATTAGACACATGTTACCTCCCATATATGCATTTCCTCTATGGCCACATGGTCTACTTAATTCAATAATGGGATCACCTGTGTTTGCTCACTGGTGATCTATGTTCAAACTTAAGTGTTGGTAGCGACACTTTATTCCTACATAACATTATCTAAAAAAAAAAATTCTTACGATTTAAAAATATTTTCTGGCTTTTAATAGTTTTCAAAATGTTAATAAACCAAAGAAAACAAATCAATTAATCAGTCTTGCTTGTAGAACTCTCTTCTGTCTTTTTGCTTTCCTGTCAACTTTGATCTTCAAAAATTTAAATGCAATGTCAATCATTATCTTCTCTTATGTTAAACAATAGCTTAGCAGAATATTATTTTTAGGTGCAATGGTATCTCAGCTCAGACTTCCAGAGGTTGACCTTTGTGGTCAGATGGAAGACAAAACAAGAAAGTCAATTTTGATTGGCTAAGCCAGCATAACAATAAATAGAGAAAGGGTTTTTGGGGAGTTGGTTCTTACATATCAAGCAATGTAGATGTGTTTTCTTTCTGTTATCATTTGCTATCTTTCATGAAATTTCATAATTCCATCTTCCCAGAATTATTTTTATTTTTCTTTGCAAGGAATAGTTCCTGCAGTCTACCAAGAAATTTATTTTAGATGAAGCATTGTTAACCATTATTATTTTTTGACTAGTATTTACTTTTATCTTCATTTTTTATTCGTTCAAGCATTGCCAGTCATTATTATTAATTTTTGACTCGTACTTACCTTCATTTTTTATTAGATGAAGCATTGTCAACGATTATTAATTTTCGACTAGTATTTTCTTTCATCTTACTTTACCTAGTTCTTCAAATCTATAATAGAGTAAACAATGGGAATCTGAAAGCTTATCCTTTTCAATTCACACAGTCTTCTCACTAATATATATATATATATATATATATATGAAAAATTTCTCAGAGTTAACCTATAGAAAAAGACAATATTTATAAATATAAAAGTCAATAGGAAAACTGTAATCATAGCTGACACGTTTCATCCAATGTGAACTTTTTTCCCTATTTCACCTTTCTTAACAGGATTACTACTCTCCCAAACAAACATACACAACAGTATCGTGAAATCAAAAGAAAATGGTTGAATCCATCAACACAACAATAAAAACAATATCTCCACACATGACAGTAATTGACAATAGCATCATCTAAATTCTTCCAGTTGCTAAGGACATTTTGTTTTGTCATTATTAGTTACTTTGTTTAATAAATTCATTTCGATTTTTGCCTTCAAAAAGTCCACATTGGATGAAACACGGCGGCTACATTACAGTTTTCCTATTGTCTTTTACATTTTATATATATATATATATATATATATATATATATATATATATATATATATGTTTTTAAGCAAGTAATGGATTTTTAATATGACTTTATTTCTTATGACTATAAATATTATATTTCTATTTAGAGTCTTTGAGTTGACATGTGTGTTTTTTAAACCATAAAATTAATACCTACCAACATGAAAATTTTCTTATTTAAGATATATATCCAAGAAGTTTTGTTAAATTCAATTAATAAAGCCTTATCTGTTTAATGTTTTATTGTATTTTACTAATTCTCAGATGAGACAATGTACACTGGGGTCAACATTGTGGACATATAAATTAAAATTAATCATACAAAATTAAAAATAATTGCCTTATGTAAAATTTTATGTTTTTTTTTTTTTTTGCCGTTTTTACGAATATTCATGATTGTTAATTATTTTTGTTTGTGCATCTAAAATTATATTTACTCCAATATTTGTTAGAAAACAAGTCGTAAAATGAATCTTATTCAATGGGCTTTACTTGACAAGGGAAATAACTATTTTCCCAGGAATTATCCCCCTTACATTTTAACGCGACTAAAATATAAATTCGTATTTTGAAGTTATTTATTTAATGATACATATCAATAAAAACTCTGATGAGGCGTATATTGGCAATGAATTGTTGACACGGGAATTGTAATTGTAATGCATGATATAATCCTTGAACGTTTATCTACTTTTGTTTTTCAGTGACGAAAAATAAAATTTTATTTTCTGTAATCTATGAATTTGGTTGATATGAAAGGTTCATTTTTTTTCTTAGTATTTTTCACATTCTAAAGTTTTGAAACAAAGTTATTGTTGTTGTATGAAACCAGTTATCACTCTGTTTTGTTGCTCTGATTCCTGCAGTCAAATATTAATTTTCTGTGGCCTTTGGATAGACAAAAATTATTAATGAAATAACAAATTGGTAAAAGGCAGTGTTTCTATGGATAGGAAGTAATAGTCAAGCAACAATGGAGGGGAAGTTTATGTCAAGCTTCTATTTGCACTTTGTCACAGGTAGGATGAATAGAAACTAGTTAACTTTACATTAAGACCATGTAAGGCATTTATATATTCAGACAAAGTGGAAAAAACTTTTTTGTCAATGCATTTCCCATAGGTATTTACGTAGGCATGTTCAGATCAGAATAAAAGTCAAATCTTTGTTTGCATTTTTTTTTTTTATTAAAACTGTTAATATCCATTTGTTAGGTTGTTATCTTCCAGTCAGAATAAAAAAACAAAACTGTTTTTTTTTTTTTTATTTTTTTTTTTTTTGTATTAAAGCTGCTAATCTCTGTTGAAGTCAAAACTAGTCCACTCAAAGCAGATTATTCTCTATGCTAGTTGCATACCACATTACTTTTGCAATAATCGGTGATATTATGTATGAACCTTGTCTTAGATTTATTATTGGAAACTGTGAAATTAGCAGATTCTCAATACATTTTTTTCTTAATGAATTTTTTTCTCTCCTAATCAGATTGGCATTTATTAAGTCAAAATTGTAGCCAGATTGCAGAGGCTGAACAATCAGGTGTTTAAAGTTTTATGCAGCATATCCTTGTAATGCTCATATAGTCTTTTTTTTTTTTAGATTCCTAGAGAGTTTACTGATGCATATCATTGGGCATTTTATGTAATTCATTTTGTATATTCCTTCCCCAGTCATGTTGTTTTGGTTATTTTAGGTCAAGGTTGAAGTTATCTTTTATGGTGTCTGCTATGGAGTTGGTAGGTTGAATTATGTGTCTAATTTTGTCAGGATTGTGGGAAGTGTTATTTTCTGTAGATTTTTATATTTTGTAGGCTTTGCATTTGGCATTATATAGTAAATAATTTGGGTATGTGCATGTGTGTATATATATATATATATATATATATATATATATATATATATATATATATATATATAAATTATTTACAAATTTTATATCATTAACATTACTAATCTACATTTTGTATGAATGATTCATTGTAATATAAATTGAACTGCATCACATATTTGATTTAAAAGAACTGATCCAATGTGCAAATTTTCAGGATAGCAACTGAGAAATTACTCTATTTATTGAACAACTTATTTCATGCCACATTGACTCTTACAACAAAAAATTCTCAAATTACCATATTAGTAAAAAATGCACTCTCTTAAATTTTCAAGAAAAAAATTCAACCTTAGCGTTGCGACTGCATGCTCCAAAAGATTTTATCCATTAACAATAACACATTTCTAAAAAAAACATTTCAATTCACATTTAATTTTTTCGTCTCTGATGTTACCTGGATTTTAATAAAAACAAAATTATTTCCATGCCTGAGGATGACTGAATGTACAGTTGAAAGTACTTGCAGATTAAAAAAAAAACACCTTATATAGCTTGTAGTTATTAAAAACAAGGATCATAACATTCATCGAGTGGTTTGTAGGTTAATGCATCTTTAAAATTTTGTTTGCGAAAGGATTTCACCATTTTATATCATTAACTTTACTAATCTACTTTTTGTATGAATGATTTATTGTAATATAAATTGAACTGCATCACATATTTGATATATACATACATATATATATATATATATATATATATATATATATATATATATAAGCAAAACAACAAAAAAATCACTGTAATTGTATATAGATCAACAAAGTAAAAATTCATGCTGCAAAGACAAGGAAACAGGAAGTTTGTAACTAACTTATAGAATCCTGTCTTTTTTATTGGACAAAAATTGTTGCAGATCAAGGGAAAAAAAATCTGACTTTTGATTTGTTTATAGAACTGGCACATATTTTTTTTTTAATTTAAAATCTGAATCAATCATTTTATAATCTTTTTTTTCTTCAATACAGATTTTTGCTATTTAAAGTTTAGATAAAATATAATTTCATTTTTGTCATATTCAACCATATATGTTTTATTTTTGTTAGAAATACTTCACACATTGTATTTAATTTTTTAATTTCTCAGAATTTAAAAAAAAAATTAGTTTTTTTAATAGTTTCACCCCCAGCCAATGCAATAATGCCACTAGAACGCAGGGGGCTACAGGGAGTGAAACAGAATGGGAAGGATTGAGGAAAGGACAAAGTATGAACAGGATTCAAGAAAATACAAGATGGCGATTGACATTCCACTTAAATTTTTGAAGATTGTAGTTATCAGATAAACAAGAAATTGCTAATTCCATGAGTGGGGAATGTGAGAAAAGAAACTGTTAGAGAAAAAGAGGTGTTTTCATCTTCCTAGTTCAACAATAAAATGATTAGACCTAGTTGCCAATTTAGTAGCACACTTAAATTTGTGTAGTCGAGGCAGCAGGGAAAAATCTAATCAGAACTGTTGACAGGAGTATATTTGTAGAAAAAGCAAAGGGAAATGACATCACATCGGTGAGAAAGTGACTGAGATGTCTAGTCAGGAGTGACAATTTTACAGACCTTTTAATGCAAACATTGTTATTTTTAGTAGAAATTATTTTCATTCAAATTTGCATTATTGTTTTGTATTGGGGTAAATTTAAAACGTTTTATATGCAAATAAAATTCTCAGAAATGTTTTCGCTTCATTGAAATTGATTGTTACGATTTCAATTCCATGTTTTTCAGCTTTGTTTTACCCTCCAGAAGAAGTTGCCATGGTGAAAGATAAGCGAGAAGTTCAGGAAGCTTTTGCAGAATGCCTCAACTTCCCTATTCTTATGGAACGACTTGTCCATATTGTAAGTAAATATTATTTCGACTGTTGAATAACAAAAGATAATAATAAACAAAATGAAGTCTTGAGTAAAAAAAAAGAATCTAGTACGAAGTTTGTTTTTCTTAAAGAAAATATATCGACAAAAATAAGGTTACAGTGCACTAAATAAAAAAATATCTCTTTATGTTCATGTAGAGAGTGTGAAGAGTGTTAAAGAGTATTGTCCTGAGAAGGTTTATTTTGTGCATGTAAAATTATATTTACTCCATTATTTGTTAGAAGTCGGGTGAATGAATTTTAAGCAGCGGGCTTTACTGGACAAGGGAAATAACTGCTGTAATTTTTACATGAATTATTCCCCTTACATTTTAATTTTTTTTTATTTGAGGATGGCACAGATTTGAAGTTTGCTGTAGATGAGTTGATAGCGAGTTGGAGTTGATAATGCTGGAACGGTTAGAGCCGTGGTTTTACTGGCTGAAACTGAAACAGCACTTTGATCCTCGTCATCTGGACAATATTTACTAGCCTCCCCAAAAAGAGGGTAGATGTGGTACAAGGCCGAGTTTAACGTGGGTCATCCGAGCCCATAGTCTTGGTCAAAAAATCCCCATAGAACCCGCATAAATGGGATCGGGTTGGTCTACCTCCCTGAACAAGACTCTGCCTTTGGAATAGCCTTGTCCAGGTTCCTCTCTGCTCAAAGGCAGAGAGTTCGACTGTATAGCTGAACGCCTGGATATTTCTTTTACAAATGTACAAATAAGCCACAAGTGCAAAATGTGTAATGGAGGAGGCTAGTCCTCACTTGTCCTATCGATAACTTAACTAGCCTCAATCACTGACAAACTCTTTCATCTATTGTTCCTTTCACTAAAACATTTCATCTACACAACACTGTCTCACATCATAATGCAATATTTGCTCTAAGAACCTTCATCTAATCCCATATGTACAATCTCTTTGTGGAGGGCTGGATTGATAAAATCCAATGTTCATGATATAACAATATTTACACAACTAAACAAAACAGTATTAGTAAGGGAAAACCCCACAGTCTAAATAAACATGGCAGAGATAATACATTTTTTCACATGTTAATATAGGTTCTTTGATATTCTAAAACCTTCATTAGTTTTCATTCTTGTGATAACAACAATAAAGATAAGGACACTCGTCTGCATGTGAATAGTATAAATAGTGTTTTTCATAAATGAACATTTGTAAAGGTGCCTAATGATTCTTCTCTTCTAATGTCAGAGATTTAAGATTCCATGTTGCACAATTCAAACAATTAATAGAACATTGACTTTTGTTAGATATTGTATGAGAGAAATCAACAAGCAAAATGAAGACTTAAGTAAAAAGAAATATATTGCCAAGTTTATTTTCATTAAAGAAAAGTTTTACTAGTATTTACTTTCATCTTGATTTTCTGTCAGATGAAGTATTGTCAACTATTATTATTAATTTTTTGACTAGTATTTACTTTCATCTTACTTTACCCAGTTCTTCACATCTTCATTAGAATGGGAATCTGAAAGATTATCCTTTACAATTCACACAGTCTTCTCACTATATATATATATATATATATATATATATATATATATATATATATATACCGTCATCCACAGACAGACTGTTTTGTTGTATCACGCCTCCTCAGTGTGGCTAGAAATCCGATTGCTTCAATCCAAGACCGAAACCCGACCAATTTGGAATCAGTTGGAGATTCTAACCCCTAGGCAGAGAGAAAGGTGAATTTTTGTGTATTTATTTTTATCATAAACATGCCAGTGACCTAGAGGATTCAATCCATTGGGAGAGTCTTACATTATTAGCAGTAATAGTCACTGTTTACAAATACATACTTTTTTCCCCACAGTGCTTGACCGAATTAGTTTATTTTTGGGAGCTAATATCATCATTCACAGACAAACTGTTTCACTGTATCACAGCTCTTCAGTGTGGCTGGACATCTGATCACTTCAAGCTGGGACCAAAACCCAACCAATTAGGAATCAGTCAGAGATTCTAACACTTAGGCTATCGACACTCAGCAGAGCAAAAGGCAAATATTTGTGTATTTATTTTTTCATAAACATGCCAGTGACCTAGAGGGCTCAATACATTGGGAGAGTCTTGTATTCTTAGCAGAACAATCAGTGAAATACAAATTTGACAGATTCTGAGAAATGGATAAAAATATTCAAAATTGATGGGTGAACAAATAATTTTGTTGTTGACTGTAGGTGGAGGTTATGGAATACACATGCAAACACTATGCATTGGAAAGAGAGTTCTGTCATCAAAGGACTAAGGAAACGAATGTACCCCTATGGGGATGTCCTCATCTATGTACAATTACATCTTGGATCACAGAAGAGGAAGGAAACTTTGTCCTTTTATGTACTTAAACAGCATCAACCAAAGTCCTGTGTAACACAATAAACTACATCTGCATCCTGGGTAAGACAATAAACTACGTCCAACAGCAAGTCCTCTGATCAGAAGGTATTGAGAAACATGGAACCTCCTCTTAATTGCTGGTGTTCCCAGGTCCACCCTGACCTGAAGTGGTAGCACCTGTTAGGGTCCCAGCTATGGGCAAATAGTTAACCCCCCAAACTGGGTTCAAAACACTATGGAAGTGTAAAAATAGGTTTTGATACCAGCAATAAATTTTTGGAGGAAAATTATTACCAGAAATACAATTTGGAAGAAAATAAAGGTTTATAAAAAAAACAAAAAAAACAAACCAAAAATAACTTGTTTTTTTTTTTTTTTTTTTTTTTCACAGCTTCTTTTCAGCATCAACTCATAGACTGATTTGAGATCTTCTGAAACATATTCAAACTAGAGACTTTATGAATTTAAGTGCAACACTAGATTGGCAGCTAGGTCTCATCATTTTACCATTGAAATGACTAGAGGTAACTGTAAATTCAATGCTAACAGTTTCTTCTCACTCTTCTCGATGGTGGAACTCTCTTCTCATTTCAACTTTGATCTTAATAGAATTTTTTCTCATATTCTCTAACATTCAATAACCCCTTGCATCCTTGTGGTTTTATTGTCTTTGAGCTTCAAAAATTTAAATGCAATATTAATCATTATCTTCTGTCTTCTTAATTCCAGTTCTTTTATTATTGTTCTCTCTCCTTAATAACATTTTTCTTTTCCTCATATTACTTCACACAGCATCTTACTGGCTTTATTACCTTGCTTGGGGTGAAATGATTAAACAAAAAACGATGAAGAAACATGAAGCAACAGAAATGTGGTCTTACAGAAGGATGCTGAGAATTCCATGGACTGAACATGTGAGCAATGATGAAGTTTTAAAGAAAATGGAAACAGACTGGATACTAATACTTAACCTCAAGAAAAGACACTTGAAATTTCTAGGGAACATAATGAGGAAAGAGGGATTAGAAAATGTGATACTCACAGGACAAATAAAGGTCAAAAGGGACAGAAGAAAAGAAATCTAGAAAGTGAGATTGAGTAAACAGATAGTAACACAAGAGTGATAACAAAAAGACAAAATGTATTAAGTGCTACAAAGTACATAAAATTGTGATGAGCCATGATCACCAATGTCCAAGAAGAATGCTTAAGGATCTAATCATTGTCCTCAAATCCTAACTTAAAAATAATTTCTCAATAACAATGCATCTGCTTCCATTTTGAATATAAATCAGGTATTGGACAAAGGCCTTTCTCACTCCCTTGCATTCCAGTTATAAATATGCTACTCTCTACCATGTGTTACCATGAAACCCCTTCATCTCATCTCTCCATCTTTTACATAGTCTCTTCTTACTGTTTTCGTCATTGACTTACCACTATTCAACCTTTTTACTAAACATTATATTGTGCACAAGACTTTTTATTTTTTGGAGATAATAAGGATTTTTACTTATACTAAATAACCCATAGTTGCTGGGATAAGCATTGGATTTATACCCTTCCCAAGGTATACTATTTACATTATTTGGACTATTGTCCTCATCTTTGTCGCCTTCTTCAGGTGGTTGGAATGTCAAACTGAACCCTTTATTTCACTCGCTGTGGTAGACTGTTCTAGTTCCACATGCCATATCTAATGGATGTCAGTTATCTCCTGTTAATTCCCCTCTCCAAGTTCTCCACTGCCTTAACCAGGTATTGAACTCACACTCTTTTGGTCTTGTCACTGGATCTATAGTGCCTTTATCCACTGTGCCATGTGTCTTTGGGGACATCTGCGTATGAATTTCTGGGTATTATAAATCTAATGTCTTCAGCCAGATATGGCACAGTGGATAAAGGCGTTAGTTAGTTCCAGTGACTGGACCCAAAGAGTGTGAGTTCAATACCTGGTTAAGGCAGTGGAGAACTTTGAGTGGAGAATTAACAGGAAATAACTGACATCCATTAGACATCTCACATGGAACTAGAACAGTCTAACCCAGTGAGCATACAATGGCCAAAACATTGTGATAAACATGGCGACAAAGATGAGGACAATAATCTGAATAATGTAAATAGTGTACATAATACCTCATCTCAGAAATATAGACAGATACTTTCCCAAGGTGTATTTGCATGCAAGTGGATACAAAGAACTTGGAATTGGAACTTGGCTTTCTGATTTCCAGTTCTGAGCCATTGTCCATTACACCACCCACACATCCAAGTTTACAACATGTAGGTAATGACCAGGTTCAATGTTGCTTAACTCCAGTGATCATACGAGAACTAGTGTTTCAA
Source organism: Acanthosepion pharaonis (assembly GCA_903632075.3). Lineage (NCBI taxonomy): Eukaryota > Metazoa > Mollusca > Cephalopoda > Sepiida > Sepiidae > Acanthosepion > Acanthosepion pharaonis. The sequence goes on along the minus strand of CAHIKZ030005518.1, from coordinate 34,860 downwards.
TATGATATGGCCATAAGTCAGAATTGAAAGAGTTAAGGTTCTCCATTTTTCTTTTGTGTATTATTTTCATCACCTCCCCATATAAGAATCACCAGTGTCTAATTGATGCATTGGGGAGTTATTATTTAAATTTTTATTGACATTCTTGCACCTGTTAATTGTATATTTCCTAAATGACAGTATTTTTCTGAGTATGCATAGAATTAAATAAATAAACAGAAATTATTAAGATCCTCATCACTCTGGGTAGATGTTAAAAAACTGTTGTTTTTTTTTTAATTTCTCTTTCAGTTGCATGTTATCCATTCTCATGAAGAAGAGAAAGAACCTTGGGATGACAAATTTTGGAGATTTGTGGGAGATGATGGATTCCAAGCCACTCACAGGTTTCTCAAACTCATAAATGTTAATTTTGAGGTATGTGTTGTCTGTTACTATTTCTCATGGATTTCTCCTAAAAACAAGATTTGATTGCATCATTTTTTACAATCTATCAACCTTTTGTTATTTAAAGCAAAAACATATTTCAGATTATAGGAGGTTGCTTACAGTACCTAGTGTTCCAAAGCAGCCCCACATCTAAGTACTGACCTGGATCAATGCTACTTACCCTTGGTGATGGAACGAGAACCATTTTTTAAGGAGAGATTTGATTGGAATCTTATCTTATATTGTTCTTTGTTCACAATGACACTGGCATAACAAATATGGTTTTAAACTATTGGAATTTATTTTCTTATTCACTCAATAAAAACCCAAGGGTCATTCAAGGTAGAGTTATTGAATGAGGTTGTTGCAACAGCATAAAGAGAGAAAGTAAGAGGTGAATATTATGAGGATGATTGAACCTAAACTTGAAGAGGCTAAGATTGTAGTGATCAGGAAAGCATTCTCTCAGGAGCGTCTTCCACAAAGTAACAGTTCTGGAGGAAGAAACTCTCTGAGTGGAACTTCCTTCTTATTAATGGACTGCAAAGGCGATGTGGAATGGTGGGTCCATGTTATGAAGTTCAGAACTGGTGAAACTAAGCAATGTAGCCTATTTGAACCTTTATCCTGGCAAAAGTAATAGAGTAGCAAGAGACTAGTAACATTTTGTCTGTGGGAAAGAGGTTGTAGGGTGGGAAATAACTCATCACCCACAAGGCCGTGTAGATGCTTTTGAATACTATTGAGGCATGACAGTATGTTTTTAGAGGAAAACAAAAATGCCACAATTAACATGAAGCAAAATTATAAGAAAATGTGGAAATACAAAAATAAAAGTAAAAAGTCACAATTATAATGTGACAGAAATGTGTGATAAAGGGCATAAAAATTGTGAAAAGAAGAGGCACAATTGTAATGTGAACGGATTGTGTGATAGAGGGCATAAAAAAATTATTGTGAAAGAAAAAATGTCACAATTGTAATGAGACAGGAATGTGTGATATAAGAAAAAAGAAAAGAAAAAGTTACAGTTATAATGTGACATGATTGTGTGATAGAAAACATAAAAAATTATTGGGAAAAGATAAGTCACAATTATAATGACACAGGAATGTAGTATTTGAGGACATATAAAAGTTACCATGACACAAAATAGTGAAAGGAAAAAGTCACAATTATATTGAAACAGAAAAATGTGATATTTAAAAATAACCATGTCACAAAATTGTGAAAAGAAAAATGTCACAGTTATAATTAGACTTAAATATGTTATAGAGAGGACATATAAAATTTATTATGACACAAAATTTTGAAAAGAAGAGCCACAACTATAATGTGATCAAAACTTGTGACATCAAATTTACCATGATGCAAAATTTTGCCAAGAAAAAAAGACACAGTTATAATAAAACAGATGTGTGATAAAGGACATATAAAAATTATCATGACACAAAATTGTGAAAGGAAAAGAAAAGTCACAAGTTTTTCTGAGACAGAAAAATGTGTGAACAAATTAACACAATTTACAACAATGAAATTGGATGAAAATAGGAAGTAAAATTTCACAATTACAATGAATCCGAATTATTTGTTAGAATAAAAAACACAGACTAATGCAGGTGTCCCCCAGAGCTATATCCTTGGACCTACTTTGTTTTTAATTTTTATTAATCACCTTCACAATGGCGTCAGCTCTCAACTTTGTAATTACTCTGATGACAACCATTTACTCCTGTCTTGAGAGTACGTCTGATCTGATCTGTTTGATAAGGTCAGATTGACAGTTGGTGTTTGAAATGAACTTCAGTCTGTTGTTAACTGTAGCAAAGGATGGGTTGTTAATTTTAACACCTCCAAAATGAAACTGCTCTCTATGAATCATCTGAGAGACCCCTTTCTACCTTCCATCCACATGGCTGATGTTAACCTTCAGAAAAGTGACCCATTGGGCTTTCTGAGGTTAATGTTTTCAGCTGATATGAAGTGGAAATACTTTATTAAATCCATTGCTAGGTCAGCTGTGAAGAAAGTTGGTTCACTGTGTTGGACTAGACAATTTTCAGGAAGACAGAAGACAGCAATTGACATTGCATTTAAACTTTTGAAGACCATAGTTGACAGAAAAACAAGAAACTAGAAGCAAGTTCCACAAATAAGAAGTGTGAGAAAAGAAATTATTACGATCAAAATTATGGTTACATCTAGCTTTTTCAACACTAAAATGATGACATGTAGTTTACAATCTAGCGGTATGCTTAAATTCATGCAGCTGAGGTACCAAGGAGGAAAGCTCATAAAAATAATTGCTATGAAAATATTTATAGAAAAGACACAGGGAAGCCATGTCACAATGGTGAGAAAGTGAATAATGTTGAGATGCCAGATCAGGACTGATAATATTACAGATCCTTTAGATTTTGCCGAGAATCTCAAGACTTCGTTTGTTGCCTTCTTCATGGTTTGGAATTCAGTTTTCCTTAGACAGTTTACCACTCAGGACTAAAGAGACCAGGCTATCCTGCTATTTAACCTATAGCTTGGAGTAGAACTGATGGTTTCATGCCTGTCCCAAGGGCATTAAAGATTTTTACTAGGGACAAATATTTTACTATACTGTTATGAAAACTCTGAGAAAATTAATTTAGTAATTTAGACTTAATTGCTTTAGCAGAAAACAGAAAATGTGACACAAAATCCTGAAGGTGCTTTGGAATAGTGAAAGAAGTCTTTCAAAAGCCAAGCAAAGTATTAACAAACAAGAAAATTTTGTTAGAAACAAAGAAAAGAGTACTGAACTCTTATGTAATATTGGTCTTCCTATATGGCAATGACTGTTGGACAATCTGATCACAGATGAAAGAGGGACTTGAGGCACCAGAATGCTGAAAATCCCATGGACGGAACATATAATGAGGAACATTTAGGGGTAATGGAAACAGAAATAGAACCTTGTACTTAGAATTCAAAAGAAACAATTGAAATTTCTAGAAAATATATTGAGGAAAGCAGGCTTGAAAAATTTGACACTCACAGGACTTATTGAAGGCAAGCTGATCAGAGGAAAGTAGAGAATAACCTACTTAATGAGCTTGTGTAATTGGTTGTCAAGACAAAGAGTAAGAGAGATAGCAAAACAACAAACCTTACTAAGAGTTATAAAGAAGAGGAAATTATGGAGAGCCATAATCACCCACTTTCTGAAGGGACAAGATACATAGAAAAAGAAAGTTTAATTTGACATTTTCAGATTGTATATTTGTTTGAAACTAACTTGTTTCTGTTTCTTTTTAGTATGGTGAAGCTATTGAAGCCTGTAACGTGGACAAGGACATGTTGGGATGCGTCTTGTACTACTTGGAATTAATGTCTTTCATGTCTGACGAAGAAATTAATGCCATCAAGTACTGTGCTTTCAGACCTCATTTGGTTCCTTGTTTTCTGAAAGTGGTAAGTAAATTGTGGAAGAAAAAGCAAAGTCTTGCATTTCTTTCTTTTTTTACAGTAAAGTTCACTCTTTACAAGGCTCGATGGCCACTCAAGGTAGAGGGTTATGTTAAGAGGCAATTTGTGTGGATAGGAGTGTAAGATAATGGCTGACTCTAGCTTTGAACAAGTTAAGGTTGTAGTGATCAGGGAAACATCCTCTTGAGAGTCTGTTCCACAGGGCAATGGTTCACAGGGAAGAGGCTGTTTGAGTTGAACTTAGTTCCAGAGCCTACTCTCAGAAGAGATCAAACCAATTGGAACTCTACTGATGTGATCATATGGTGCCATGTGGTATATAACTTTTTTTTTGATAAGTAAACTAGTTATTATTATTATTAAAATTACCAAAAAAAAAAATGATTTGACTTCTTGTTTCAGGGAAGTTTTAAAAATATTGAGCCCAAGCCCCAGGGACCCTTTCTCCCAGGCTGTACCTCTCCTTTGAGAGGGGGCTGGGTTTCTTGCCTGGAACCTGACACAACCCGCAAAAGGGAATTTCTGAGGGGACTTGGGCAATTTTTTCCATGGTATTGTGTTAAACCCACTTTAAACCTCAACCTTGTATCACATTCAGTAGCGATATGGGCGCGCTAAAAAATATTCTTGTTTCTACTAATTATATATGCATTTTTTTTTGGAAATAATATCCATCTTTGTTTTATATATGTATTTCAGATAATATATATATTTATTCTAAAGTATTTACTTTGAAATAATAGATTTTGTTTTATGATTTCAGTCAAAACAAGGCAATAAAGCCACTAAGACACAAGGGGGCTAATGAGTGTGAAAGACTATAAGGAAAAGAAAACATTATTAAGGAGAAAGAACACTAAAATAACAGGAATTAAGAAGGCAGAAGATAATTGATATTGCATTTAAATTTTTGAAGTTCCAAGTAGGGTAGAAAGCTAGAAGATCAACTGTTAAATGATGTGACCTAGGTACCAATCATAACTTAAATTCATAAGATCAAGGTACCAAATAGGAAAGCAATATTTATTTTGTTTTAATACAAAAATTTAGTACAAGGCCAAAAGAATATGGGAAGACTGGTCTTCAGTCTGTCTTATCTTAAACTTAGCTAGCCATAATTACTGACCAAAACATAATACAATATTCCTTACACCAAAACAACACATTGTTACTTACCATTCTTACTACAGTCACCATAATACCTCAGAGTCTCTATGTAATCCTAATTAGTTCCCATATGTAGAGTTTGTCTGGTGAGAGTGGTGGGGAATAAAAATAACAATATTTAAAAATGAAAACCCAATAAATATGTAGAATAAATATAATACCAAACATGAAAGCTCATAAGAACTTTTTTTTTAATTAGTATCTCTCCAAGCAAAGAAATACAGCTACTAATATGGATGGAGTTACAGAGTGTCGAGGAATTAGGAACAGAAACATCAGTAATGAGTAGAAATGAGAAAAGAACAATCAGGAGGACAGTAGATAGTGATAGAAACTGTTAGCATAGAATTTATGGCAACATCTGGAGCAGCTCAACTGTAAATTGATAAGATCTTGGCACCAGTCTAGTATTGTGCTTAAATTCATAAAAGTCTTGGTACCATAGCGAAGAGCTCATCTGAACAGCTACCATGAAAGTATTTATAAAACAGGCACAGAGGCAAACTTATGGTGGTGGGCAAGTGACTGAAGAGAAGCCACCAGATCAGAGCCATTATTATTGCTGATTATTTTTGGATCTTATCACAGAACTCCAGGTAAATAGCAGGAGCACTGGACCATATGGTAGCAATATTCTGAGCATGGATGAATGGTAGACATACAGATATGCAATATAGATTCTGGAGAAAAAAAGTTGTCTCACTGACTTTCTTAGCAGCTGATCTAGCAATGGATTCAATACAACCTTTCCACTTTATGTCAGCTGTGAACATTATCCTGAGAAGGTGCAACGGGTCACTTTCCTGGAGGTTAGCATCAGTCATATTGATGGAATGCAGAGAGGAGTCTCTCAGATGATTAATGGAAAGAAGTTTAGTTTTGGAGTTGTTAGAATTGACAATCCATCTTTTGCCCCAGTTAAGGATGGTCTTGAGGTCATTTTGTAAATCAGATGCCATTTTGACCTTATTAGACTGATCAGCCTTAGTATCAAGGCAAGAATAAATAGCAGTGTCATTAGCATAGATGCCAAGTTGAGACCTGATGTCATCAGGAAGGTTATTAATAAAGATTATGATAATAATTATAGAAAACGTACAGAGAAGCTACATTTATTTACTTTGAAATAATATGCATATTGGCTTTGAAATAATAATCTCTTGTAACGAAAGACATGACTTACCTTGGAATTTGTAATGAACGTGAATGTGTCTTGCCTGCAAAGTGATGACAAAAAAGAAATATGGCCGCTATTGAAGACACAATTTATGTGTGCCTTTCTCACCAAAATTAAATAATATTAATATTTGCACACATGCAAATTTTGGCCATCTTGGAATAGCATAAAAAGTGGAGTGCCAGCAGCACCAAGAGTGAAAAGTCATTCGTCAGACTGCATGTGTTAGAGTTGGACATACAGACTGACAGACAGTCAAAGAAGTCGAAGTAGGGGTGGCTGAGTTGGTGCCTGTTTCACAACTGCCCAGTATAACAGCCGAGAAAGTGAGCCATGCAATCCATTTCCTTTAGGTGACCGAAGAAGAAGAAAAATAGCTGGCCTTCTGGCGAGCTATGCGCTACCTTTTTGGACCCCCCCATCATCATTTTTTTTTTCTACATTTCTAAAATGTAATTTGTTGAGTTTAATATATGTTTTCAATAAATAATGGCTTTTTCTCTTTATTTACAGTTCAGAGACACTTTGACTCAAAAGCCAATTGAGAAGAACTCAATGATGCCGCTTCTGGAATATGACCAGGCTCTGGACTTCCTCTATTGTCTTGGCTATGACCTCAGCAATGTTGAGAAAACAGACACCGTGCTTCCTCCCAAAGAAAGCTTTAAGGCTGTTGAAGCTGCAGGCAAAATCCTCTATGGTTTGTTCATTCTGCCAGTTCAATGATAGCATTGGAACGTTTGACTAGCTCTGTTTAGCGTTGGCTGGGCAAGAAGAAAACATCTGGATGCAAGTTGAACCCCACCACCACCACCACCACCAAAAATTAAAAAAAACAAAAAAAAAAAAACAATCTCTTAAATAAAGAAAAATGATAAACACATCTGAAGCATCCAGAGACAGACTCTTTTCAAAATACATAACATTTATCATATTTAAAGGTGAGCAGATTTTTCCAAAGAGAGTACTCAATAAAGATTTAGAACAATAATAATTAATATATTAATAAAAGTTCAAAAGACTTATCTTGTGACCAACTTCAAAGTTTCAGATAAATCTAATGAATTATTGACATATTATATTTATATAATCTACATAAAAATTACTAATCATAGGCTTCAAACAAATTTAAAATTTGTTTTACTCTAAAAACACTTAACAACATGACATTTGAATATTTAAAAGCCTTACACCATGGCAATATTAAAGTAAAAATGTTCAAATTTTGAAGATCTTATTAGAGATACAAAATTTGGGGCAATAAAAACAGACATAATTAAAAGGAACAGCAGGGAAAACTATGGTAGAAGGCAATATAAAGTTAGAAGCAAAAAAGAAAAAAGGGAGGAAAAATTAATAAAGAATGGGCTCACCAGTTATCTGATTTTGTCTATATGATTTTTATTAGCTTCTGTCTTTCTTTTTTTTTTACCTTTTGATCACCAAAGTTAAGCAATGTTGAGCGTGGTCAGTACCTAGATGGGTGACCACTTGGGAATGTGCTGTAAGCTTGGATATCCAGGTGGTGTGATAAATAATGATTCAGAATTGGAAATCAGAGGGTTGAGTTCCAATTCCAGTTAGGGTCATTATATTCACTTACACACAAATACCCTTTTGAATCCACCTCTTCTCCCCTCCAGCTATCGGTTAATTTGTAAGACTTGTATCGCTAAAGCATCAATATCTTAAAAAAGATTCTTACAATAAAAAAATATTTGATAGCTTTAAATTATCTGCAAAGGGTTGATAAGCTGTAAAAAATGAATTGTTATAATCATTTATGCACATATAACATTTTGGAAAGATATGAATCTACTCCTTCTTCCCCCAACTATGGGTTAATTATTAGGACTTCTATCAGTAAATCATTATTATCTCCGAAAAATTCTTAAAAATCAAAAAATATTTTCTGGCTTTAAATAACCTGTAAAAGATTGATAAGCCATAAAAAAAAAAGAAATCAATAAAAAACCTAATTTTGTGCATCCTGGGTATGATAGTAAACTATATCCAGTAGTAAGGGGTGGGGATTTTGAGGATCATAGAACCACTTCTTAATTGCTGATGTTCCCAGTTCATCACTGACCTCAGGTAATAGCACCTGTTAGGGTCCCTGCTATGGACAAATAGTGATCCCCCAAACAAAAATAAACCACTATGAAAGTATAAAAATACAGTTTTACAGTAAAAATAGAGCAATATATTCTGGTAGTAAAAAAAAAAATTACCAAAATTTCCCAAGAAAATTAAATTCCGGCATTAAATGACCCATAAAGTGTTGATATGCCATTAAACAAACCAAAACCTAATTTTGTATTGCCAATTACCAGAGTTTTCATTTTTCGTTTTGTCTCTCTTAATTATATTTGTTTTTATTGCTTTAACTACGCCTTTTTTTTTGATAATTTTGTCATTACAAATGTTATACACTACACACACTTAAACCATCTAAGCAAATACAATTTTGAACTGAAAAGATATAACACAATGAGAGTTATACAAGCTGATGAGTATTTTTGTATAAGGCTTTATTAATTTTCTGCTGCTTATTAAAATTAATATTTTATTTCCCTTTTCCCTCTCTTGTTAATATTTTACTCAAAGATGCCAGGTCTTTCCACAGCTGAACAATACCTCAAATGATTTCAATTTGACTATATAGAAAGAGTTTAATGACTCTCTATCTATATGTTAGGTTGACATATAAGTTATTTCCATATAGGGGATGAAGGTAATGATGAATACATCATCCTAACTCAATGCAAAAGTCAGTGAATTGACAAGGATAAATCTCCACAATTGACCTCCAAAAGCTGAGCTCCATAAAAGAAACTTAATGTGCCCGTAGTGTAATTGTTTGGATATTATTCAGTCAGTTCTAAAAGTTCAATGAAACATTAAATGCACATTTAAACGTCCAGCAGCTGTAACATGTCCATAAACGTTTAGTTGAAAAGTGCTCTGTGCTCATCAATAGGAAAAATGTTGTTGTTCTTCATGACAATTGAAAATGGCATACAGCAAGTATAACACAAGAAAAAAAATTGGGTATTCTATTCATCTGTTTTATCCAACCCACCATATTCACCTTACCTGATATCATCTAATTATCTTTTTCAGTTGCTTCAAAACACTTTAATGGGGAAAAGTTTCTCTAATGAAAACCAGTTTCAAATGTTTCTTAAAAAAATCTTTTACATCAAAACCTGCAAATATTTTACTCAAAATGTATTGAAGAGCTGCGTGATAAGTAGCAACAAGTCATATGCAAATAATGGCAAATATAGAATTGAATAAAATCTGCCTGATAAGTGACAAGTGATAAGTCATTGCAAATAATGGTGAGTATTCGATTGAATAAAATATAATTGTTCTTTACCAACGTTAATTTTCCCCCAAAATAAACAAAAATGGAAGTTATTCATGACTCTACCTAATATTTACCATGTCCATTCAGGACATCAGTCATCATGGTTTTCCACATCTTTCTGCTTTAGTTGTTATATGCAATACTTGATTTATTTACACTATTTACATTGTTTGGACTATTGTCCTCATCTTTATTGCCCTATTCACGATCTTTCAGCCAGTGTACACTCCGGCCTTCTTCAAGTGATACACATTGGAATTTCAAACCAAACCCCTTATTTCATTAACCAGAGTAGATTGTTCTTGTTCCACATGCCATGCCTTTTCTGGATATCTCAGTTATCCACCCCAGAAAAGATGGATACATACCAATTTTCTAGGGTATTTGCATATAAGTAAATGCAAAAAATGCACTTAAGTTCATAAAGTCAAGGTATCAAAGAGGAAAGCAATATTTATGTTAAAAATACAAAAATGTGACACAAGGCCAAAAGAGAGGGGGATAGTGAAAGGCTGGTCTTCAATTTTTTTTATCTTAAACTTAGCTAGCCACAATTACTGACACAAACATACCACAGTATTCTTTGTACCAAAACATCACATACCATTATCGCTACAGACACCATAATGCCTCAAAGTCTCTATGAAGTCTTAACTAGTTTCTATATGTACAATTTGTTTTGTGGGTGGGACAAATAAAAAACAGATGAAAGCTCATCAGAGTAATTACCATGAAAATATTTATAGAGAAGGTACATTACAGAAGTAGGAAAGGGACTCAAGGTGAGATGCCAAGTCAGGACTAATAACATTGCAGATTCTTCTTTGGATTTTATCAAGAATCTCTAAATGCATAGCAGAAGCACTAAACCTGATGGGACAGCAATATTCAATGCATGGATGAATGGTAGACTTATAACTGTGTAAGATAGATTCTGGCGCTTAAAAAAATTCTGAAATCAATTTTCCAAGCAGCAGATCTAGAAATTGATTCAATATAATCTTTCCACTTCATGTCAGTGGAAAACATTTGCCCAAGAAGGTGCAGTGAGTTGCTCTCTTGGAGGTTAGCTACAGCCATGTTGATGGAAGATGAAAATATTCTCTCAGAAGATTAAAAGAGAGCTGAAATGTCTCTCTTTTGCAGCCATTTCTTGCCCCAGTTAACAACAGATTGTAGTTCATTTTTCAGTTCAGCTGCTAATTTGAACTTATTGAACCAATCAGACTTACCATTAAGAAATAGTAAATAGTTGCGTTATCATCATCGATATTGATTTGAGAACTCTAGACCTACTTGATCACTGTTCTTTCTAAATGGTTGAATACATAAACATTGTCAAGGGATTTGAAGTAGTTTAAAATAATAGCAGTGTCAAGGGAATAATGGTCCTCTTGACACAACTTTCTTTTTTATGGGCACAAAAGTTAAACATTGCCAAAATCTAAAACATATGCACTGAGAGGGCCCCACCCTGTCAAACAGCAAGAATGTTGAAAAATCTCAGACAGACAAATTGCCATCTTCTTAAGGAAAATAATAGAGTAGTTTCCCGTTATGTTTTCCACAGTTTGTGTTTCAAAGTTTTCCTTCTCTTAGACTGGTTGCCAGAGAACCCAGTCTAACCTGCTATTTAACTCATGATGCAGAAAGATATATATATATATATTTTTAAGACATTTTATGTTTATACATTCTTTTTATAGATACAAATATTTAAGTAAATGCTCTGTTTAGTAATAAACAGTATTAATAACATTTACCAGCCCGAATGTCCGAGAAATTTTCATAGAAAATATTTGTCCTCTAACAGGAATCGAACCTGTATCCTATACAAAAGCATCACTGACGTGCCTTAACCAATTGAGCCATGGAGGATCGTTCAATTAGCTACGTCGATTTCACTGCTTTTAAGCTTCAATCTTCCATGAATCTCTCACGTACAATCATATCTGCTCAAAGCATATCCAAATGTAAACAAATGATGTCACACATTATGAAATGGACAAAGTCTGACAATTATTTTAAGACATTTTTATGTTTATACATTCATTTTATAGATACAAATATTTAAAACAGTGTATTTACTTAAATATTTGTATCTATAAAAAGAATGTATAAACATAAAAATGTCTTAAAATAATTGTCAGACTTTGTCCATTTCACCCAAAGTGTGACAATAAAGCCACTAAAGCACAAGGAGGTTTCTGAGTTGTGAGAGAATATGAGAAAAATAATATTATTAAAGGAACAATAAAAGAACAGGAATTAAGAAAACCAAAGACAATGATTGACATTGAATTTAAATTTTGCACAAGAGAGAAGTGCAAGAGAAGAAACTGTTAGCATAGAAGTTATGGTTACATCTAACCATTTCAACTGTAAAATGATGAGACCTAGCTGCCAATCTAGTACAGACCTTAAATTCATTGAAATTATTTTTTTGACCCAGGGCATTTTTATTTGAATCCCACCATTTATCAATATTTTCAAGAAGTTTAAGCCTGGTTAATTCCATTTGTCTTCTGAAATATTCTCTCAGTCTATAGGTTTTTTTAATCAAAATCAGAATAACTTTGAATTGTAACCATAATGCATTGAAGTTGATTAAAACATTTTTTTTTATTCATTTGTATTTATCCCCCCTTTTATTCCACCCTCACTGATTATTATATTTCAGTATCTCTGCCCTCTACCTACTATTCCAATACCCTCAAGCATACTAACTTGGCTCAGCTAAATATTATATTGACTCGTAAATAATCTTAATTTTATTCACCAACTTCAACAACTAAAGTACAATTACATTTTATTTAATTATATATTCACTATTATTTGCAGTGATTTTTTTGCTACTTAAAAGGCAGCTTTTTGATAACTTTTGCGTAAAATTTCCTCAGGTCTTGATTTGAAAAAGCTATCAATGAACCCTTGAATCTGGTTTTCATTAAAGAAAGATTTATCCATCAAAGCTTTTTTCAATTATCATAAAAGGTGAGAATTGTCTGGTGCATGGTCAGGTGAATATAGTAGGTGGGGGGTGACCAAGTAAGCTCTAAAATTTTTCCTCTGTTATTCTTGCCATATGCAGCCTTGCATTGTATTGGAGGAGAACAATATTCTTTCTTTAATCCAATGTGTATGCTGCCATTGCCATACAAGAAACTAAGGTATGTTCATGTACCCTAAATTTATTCTTAACTGCTACATATGATTATTATTTGGGATGACATATTTGTCATTACAATTGGGTTCCAAAAATGGAATTTATTTATGGCTCGAATAATAAACTGTTATCATGAATAAAGAGCAGAGAATTGGTCAAGAATTTTAAATTTTTTCCCCTGTTAACTTTATTACTAACTACCTTCCTGATCTTCTTTCCTATGATGCTGGGTTTAAATTATTTTTTGCATGTACAAATTCATATTTAATAGTAATAAAACTTATTCTGCACTTCCAGTGACATCTCATTGGAAGCCATCAACTAAAAATTCCAAGATAAAGTCATTTGTCAGTCGTAGGTTGAGTTTGAGAAAATATTGGTAATTTCAAAAATGATTACTTACATTATTTACATTATTCAGACTGTTATCCTTATCTTCGTTGCAATATTCACAACAGTTAGTCCCAGTGACTAGACCCAAAGAGTTGTGAGTTCAATTCCTGGCTACAGGCAAAACTTGAGAGCTGAGTTAAAGGGAAATAAATGAGACATCTTGAAGATGGCATGGCACGTGGAACTAGAACAATCTACCCCAGTGGATGAAATAAAGAATTTGGTTCAAAATTCCAATCAGCTGAAGAAGGCCGGAGTGTACAATGGTCAAAATGTTGTGAATATGGCAATGAAGATGAGGATAACAGTCCGATAATGTAAATAATGTGAGTAATCATTCATAATACCTCATCTCAGAGATTTAGACAGATATTTAAAAATGGTATTAAGTTCATAGCAGAAAGAATTTGGCATTTATTTGTTGTTTTTTCAAAGGATTTCTTCATATAAATAAAAATTTCTTCTTCTGCTACAAAATCTGTTTTGGTTCCAATTTGTCTTACAACCAAATCATGTTGAAAGCTCAAATTTCAATGAGATGAATGATTTTAAGCAGGGATCGGACTGTTTACTCATTAATACCTACTACAAAATAAAATGTTAATTAGATGTTTCCAAAGAAAAATCCATTATAGTTTTCTCTAATAAAAAAAATAATTTGATATTATTTGACAGTTTCCAAAAAAAAATATCCAGTATTTATTTTTAACCTTGTATGATAGATTTCTATCTCTAATCTATTGATATTGATCATTTTATAAAATTATGGGCATTATTCTGTCAAGAGATCACCACTGAGGATTCACTGGTACTGTAAGCAACAGGAAGCTTGCATTTCTCATGATACAAAACTTAGCAAATAGCAACTTTTTGTTAGAGTTTTATTACAAGTTTATTCAATAGTATTACTTGAGAAACATAATTTCTCCTTAATAGATATGTTAATGTACAATAGAGGCTCTGTAATTTGGAGACAGTAAAGTATAGGCTCACTCAGGTTTCTCTCAAATTTGGTCTCAACAGGAATGTAACAAATTTTTATCTTATCTTCTGACTATATCTCCATCTACTAGCCTTTCATACTCTGAGTTCTTTCTCTAATTTCCATCTTTCCATTGGCAACACATCAATATGAATCTAACAATCATAATAAAAGAATACCACTTTCTGTATTGATTCTTCTTTTAAAACCGTTACTCTTAATTACAATTCTGGTTGTGGTCATCACCACTCACGTTTAATCCCTCCATTTTATTCTCAGCTTCGCAGTTCAAATAAGTAAGATTGTTTTTTTTTGTTTTTTTTTGCAAGTTACAATCTCTCAAAAGCATAGATCTCTATTTGTTTCTATGGAAACTACAGTATACTAAAAGTCCAATAACTGTCAGACAAAAGTAAGTTTTTAGCTACAAACCCTTCTTTCCTACATTGTCACAACAATCTGTTGATCCTCCATATCCCCCTGGTGTCAGTTTAAACTGACAATTTCTTCCATTTATGTAAACAATTATTATAAATTATATTTTTGTAAATTAAAATTTTCACAGAAATGTGTTGGAAAATATCCAGGTTTATATCTGAAAGCAAGACAATATGAACATTAAACAAAATGGTCGCAATTTATTAAAAGTTTAGCTCATCTCCTCCCACCAAAGCTTCTTAAACTGGCATCCATGGAGCCCCTAGTCTGTATGGAACAGATAATAATTAACATTTATATTTGTTCTTGAGCTCTTATCCCAATCAACAGTTTCTCATTGAAAGAAATAAAAGAAAATTCATCCTGCCACTATTTGTAAAAAAAAAAATGCACACAGCCATTACTTACAGTACTGACCAGGAGGCATCTCTTGACTTGTTGTTGGGTCAATGTTTACCATTTAACATGTGTCATTATTCTATGCACAACTGCCATCTTTTGCCGCTCCATAAGAGCAGGTGATAATTCTCATTTTTCATGGTTTATTACAGATTATCTTCTCATATACTGGTGAAGATTCATTGGCCACAATTTCTTTCAAGTGTAGTTCAAATACACAACCTCTCACTCTCTATCTCCCTTTACAAACACACACACACGTGTATATATATATATATATATATATATATATATATATATATATATATATATATATATAATAAATGTTAGTGTGTCAAACTTTTTTAATTAAAGGGACACAACTCTCATTAGCACATCTCTTTATATAATAAATGTCTATGTGTCACGCTTTTTCAATTAAAGGGACACAACTCTCATTAGCTCATCTCTTTCTATATAATAAATGCCAATGTCTATGTGTCACGCTTTTTCAATTAAAGGGACACAACTCTCATTAGCTCATCTCTTTCTATATAATAAATGCCAATGTCTATGTGTCACACTTTTTCAATTAAAGGGACACAACACTGTAACATTCAATAGCTCATGTTACAGAAATTTTGAATTCCCAATATTTCATTACTACGATTGTTTCTGCTGATTTTTTTTTTTTATGTGATTTTTTTGCAGCAATTTTTTTTGTATGATAACAATTTTTATAAATTGGAAATAAATTTGGCAATAATTCAAATTAATTGTGGAATCCAGTGAGAGTCATCCATGAAATAAAAATAATTATTTGTACAGAAAGTAAGGACCTACACACATCAAATTGTCTTGGCAATGGAAGAACTTCAAAAAGAAATCTCCACCAACAGATGACCAGATTTCAGTCAAAAGAGCTAAAGCTGCAGCAAGGAAAAGAAAGACCCGTGCAAATAAAAATCTAGATCAAATGGCAGCTTCTGATGCTGAAAATATGCAAAGACTTATGAACTCTCAAACTCCTAGACAAGCAGAAGGCCCAATCAAGATCCCTCCACAGGAGCTAGCTTAAAAGCCGACTTGTATGGCATCGTTTAAGCTAATATATATATATATAATTATTTATTCAAAAATTATAACATAACTATGTTAAAAAATCACTACAAATTAGCCATTTTGTTTCAACACTTCTAGCGTCTTATCAAGTGATGATGTTGAATGCAGAATAAAGGGTGTTAAAAGGGTCAAATCAAATTCAAACATCCTTCGCTAATGAAAACGCTGTTACATAAGCTGGAATAACCAATCAAAATACAAGTATATGAGAATTCAAAAAACTTGACAACGAACTTTGCTTATAATAATTATTTAATGCTTTAATGTTAGGGTGAGACTAAAATAGAATTCATTCTAACTAATTAATTATAATATAAAATTCAAAATTACCAATTTTAGATTTAATCTATATTAAGTTTAAAATTATAAAATGGTATTCACTTAACTCACTTCTAGACAGATGAGTACTTCTACCCACTGCTGGCGAATCTTATATGTGTTGTTCATGTCCTAAGTATTATCGTTCATTACCAAACTTCGTGTGATTAATCTATTCATTAACCTTCCCTCGGGTACAACTCTCTCTCTCTCTCTCTCTCTCTCTATATATATATATATATATATATATATATAAAACATTAGGCAGCATATGATTTACATACAAAGAAATAATCACACATAGAATCAATCAGAAGTATTAATGCGATTATTGGCGACATCCATCGCTAGAAAACATAATATATGCATTAAAATCCTGTTCATCCATAGTGCGAGTTTGATCCTCGTCGATAAACTTGTCTGTAGTTTTCAGTTTATTTGATGTTAAAATGCACGTACTTACGAATAGTCTTCTATTCATCATCAGGCATGTGTTTTTTCCTTATAAAATCAAAAACTTGAGACGATACACCTGTATGTCGACCGAAAGATGTTTTTTGAATATATGCTATTATTGACGGTTGTGTAAGATCTCGGAACGTGCAAAGACGCAACGCTAAGTTTTTCAAAATTCTAAGTGAGAATTTTATTTAAATATTTCTTGTGATGTGTTAAATCCACGTATTCTATTTTTACAAGTGTATTCACTTTTTATCTCATGAACTAAGTATATAGTTCAATAATATAGTGTAATGTCTTAGTAGTAGTTTTTTTTTATAGGAATTTTTTTATGTACTGCGGATCGATAGTTTTTAATAAACATAAAACATTAGGCAGCATATGATTTACATACAAAGAAATAATCACACATAGAATCAATCAGAAGTATTAATGCGATTATTGGCGACATCCATCGCTAGAAAACATAATATATGCATTAAAATCCTGTTCATCCATAGTGCGAGTTCTAACATCAAATAAACTGAAAACTACAGACAACAAGTTTATCGACGAGGATCAAACTCGCACTATGGATGAACAGGATATATATATATATATATATATATATATATATATATATATATATATATATATAAACTATGACAAACTGGAAAGGTTTTGTGTGACGCGTTTCACCCGTTAGGATTTCATCGGACTGGGCTTTATTGACGTTGCCACGTCTACACATGCGCACGAAACGAGAGACGCTGGTAGTTTCAAAATTTTTGAAATAATATTTTTTGTTCTCAATCTAGCCAAATTCATTTGTATTCTTTTTCTCTCCATCATCTTCCTCCCTGACTATCCCAAACTGGGACAATATAAAAGCTACCAAGAATATATTGTAAGAATACAGATGATTTCGGCTAGATTGAGAAAAAAAAATTCTCTTCCAAAAACAAAAAAAAAATATTCTTTCAAAAATATTTCTTTCAAAAGTTTTGAAACTACCTGCGCCTCTTGTTTCGTGCGCATGTGTAGACGTGGAAACGTCAATAAACACCAGTCCGATGAAACGCGTTACAAAAAAAACCTTTGCAGTTTTTTCAAATTTTTCTAAATTTTTTTTCGTCATGTCCGTTTATTTTCAAGTCGTCAAATGAAAGAAACGAACAGATCTATTTGAAAAAAGTATCTATCAACAAAAACAAAATACTGTTTGTTGATATATAAAATTATATATATATATATATATATATATATATATATATATATATATATATATATATATATAGTTAAATTCCCTGATCAATTCTGTGGACAAGACAAATTGGTATAAAATGACAATTGGAAAAAAAAATCTTAGATTTTGCCGACGCATTTCGTCTTCCGACTTTTTCCTTTATACCTAGAATTTTTTTTGATCTGGGAATTTAACTGTATTGTCGACATGGAAAAAATCTCTAAGTATAAAGGATATTTACATTAACCAGAAAAAAGGCTTAGACAGAAGCGTCTATCTTTTTAAATTTGGATTTTTAACAACAAAGACATTTCGATTTCATTTTTGCCTTGAAAAAGGCGGAAGACGAAACGCGTCGGCAAAATTTAAAAAATTTTTTCCAATTGTCATTTTATAATATATATATATATATATATATATATATAAAACCCTCTTGGTGGTTAGGTGGTTACTGAACAGAACAAGCTCTTCAAATTATTTATTAATATGTATGTCTTCATATTAGTCACACGAAGTTATGTTTTTAAGTGTAAAGTCCGAATTTGGATTTTTTTCTTTTACCTCTCAAAATGTAATTTGGTGGGAACAGCTGTCACTTTTCTCCTTACAATTATCAAATAACTTCCTCACGGAAAACCACTTTTCATTCACTTCCGTTCGCATGCCGTATAAGGATAAAATGGAATTACTTCCGCTATTTCTCAGCTTCTCGTAGACTCTGTTCGCAACGAAAATCTCATTGCTGGCTTCTGACATGGCATTTTTTAGCTCTTTCCAAGCGCCTTCGTCTTTCGACGTGTCCGATCTCGAGCACGCCTCGTGCAGGCGTTCCTCAATGAAAGCGAGCAGAGCCATGCCCCGCTTCATGCTGCTTTTAAATTGGTCGATCGACACGACCTGCTTTCTCAAATCCTGGTCGACCTCAGGATTCCAGCCGATGTCATATTCCGATCGATGAATCATAGGCGGACTGTACTGGCTTTGCGAATCGCATAGCTCCAAGAAATCAGAGACGTTGTCGATATGAATTCTGTTGGTGCATTCTGCGCAACCTCCGTTCTGTGCATTTAATACATCTGATACTTCGCTTGAATCCGTCATCTCTACACGAAGAAAAATTCTTACCTATAAAGAAATATCATTTTTTTTAATTAATAGAGGAACAAATTCACATTACTATATTTATAAGAAGCGTATGTCCGTGTTTATAAGGATGCTACTGAAAAATAATTAAACTTTGTAATAATTCACATATCTTTCTCTGTTTCTTGTATTCTTTGTATACAAAGATGCATTAAATTAGGTACTTTCACTAATTCGGCATACATTTTTGATACCTAAAATTTGAAATTCATTTTAAAAAATAAAAAATTATTCTTGAAGATTCCATTTTAGCTTTAATTGAAAGCTAAATGATTACACTTACTATTTTCAGTAAGTAAAAGATTCAAACAAAAATTATATAGATCGGAATCTTAATTTTTTGGCCGATTTAAGGAAATTTTCTTAAAAGCAGCCATTTTCGTAATTTTAAGAAATTTGTAAGCAAAACAAATTTATTGGTTTTAAAAATCTTCCAAAAATAAAATATATATTTGTGACATGTTAATTGAGTAAAATTAGCAATTTTAAAGTTATATTAATCTGATTAGAAATAAATATTACTTATAGCATAAAAAAGTAATATACAAGTGGGTTTTGATTTTCTTTGATCTTTATTGACGGATGTAAGTTCTGAGGCGATGACAGCTAGTATGGATGACCAGAATTGATATAAATTTACGAAATCTATGTAAACGCATTTTTTTTTTCATTTTTAACTACCTAGTAATTTTTACAAATTAACATATTTTCAGTAATTATCTAATATTTCATTGACCTTTAGTTACGTTTGACGTTGCTTTATGAAAAATTAAAAAAAGTTTAAAGTACTATAAAATTTTCTTAAATTAATTTTAAAATTTAATAACTGATGAAATTAAAATAAAGATATGTAAACAAAAAAATTAAGACATTGATCTGGAATTTTTTTTATGATAATTAAAATATTGTTTAATCATTAATAGTTAATAAATTTTAATTAACATTGGCTAAAAAACATTTTTCTACTTTTTCAATCCAAGCACCTGATCTTTTCATGATAATGACATGTTTAGGTTACCATAGATGAAAAAAGTCACCATTAAAGTGAAAAAATAAACAATAAAAATTATTTTAAAAATATTAATTTTTTGCAATTTTGGATTCGTAAATTTCGTTTCCGCTTAATTACAATATCACATCAAGAAAATAGTCCAGTACAGAATTTTAAATTATTATCATTAAAATATTAAAAAAATGAAAAATATCTTGTAAAAATTCATTATTAATCGAAAATTTTTTATTTCTTCAGACAGTATTGTCCTCAATATAACTTATTTACAAAAGCAATTAAAAACTTTTCTAATTAAATAATGTCATAGTTTGGTTAGATTTTTTAATTTACTATTCGGAGTAGATTTTCAGTTAGAATAGAGAAAGTTGGCAAAAAAATTAGGTGATTTAAATTTTCCAATGAATCCTACTTTTAATTAATAAAATGTTCAGGAAATAGAAAGGTATTTCGCGAAATTTCATGAAATTAAGTAAGTGGGGTGGGGGTAACATACGTAAAAATATTATTTTACCAAAATTTTCTAAAACAAGAAATTTAAAAAATAATTTCATTAATTTCTGAATAAGAACTGAAAATGTCATTTTTTGTAATTATTACCCTGTCCCAGTGATGTAAAAAAACAAAAATTTGAATCAAAATTACGAACCTGCTAGCAAGGATTTAAAAATTTAAAAAAATAATCAAAAGATTCTTTGGTCTTTCATCTTAATAATAACATAAATATTTTGACAATAAAACTTTGTTTTTATTAAGTTTGCAGTTTTCATTATCCTACGCTGTTTTCCCGCGTAAAAGTGAAGGTATATTAAGTGTGCATGTCTTCTGATAAGTGCATTAAAAGAACACGCATGCACCCACAAAAATATACCTACAAAAATATACCTACAAAAATAAATAACAAAATAAATGTCGCGTGATGGCAAACCTTGTTCCAGAGGTTTTAAAAGTGTGTCCGATTTAAAGATATATATATATATATATATAGAGAGAGAGAGAGAGGCACGGTGGAGTCGTGGATAGCGTCTCGGATTGACGAATCAGAGAGCTGAGTTCAAATCCATTACATTCACTTACGTGCTAATACCCTTGGGAAATGTATGAATCCTCTTCTCTCTCCAGCTATGGGTAAATAGCAGGACAGACTGGGTTCTATAGCCTTGGATGGCAACTGGTCTAGGAGAAGGACAACTCTGATTTCAAAACCTGCGATGGCACCAGTCTCTGTATTCGGCCCTTCAAAATGTTTGGCTGGTTCTGCACAAAGCCTTCACCACTATAATCAAATATGTGCTCGTGTCTGGGCTGTCAGTTCCTAGGAACTGAGTTGCTTGACGTCGAATACGACCGGAGAGTCTACCATATTTATATATAACCTTTCATTCAAATATCTTTCATTAAATACGGCGGGTAAGGAAGATTTAAATTAATTTTTTATTAAGTTCTTCCAGCATTCTTATGTTTTTGTGTTTTTCTGGAGCAAGGGAATACAAAATATTTCCCATAACACCAGAGGGAAAACATATTTGAAAATTGCCAAAGAAGTGGCCGAAAGCGCTTGGGACAATGAAAATAATGGATGAAATCTACCAGAATATTTAAATAAAAACCGCCTAGAAAAAAAAAAAAATGATACATTTAATATTTTCCTATTTATTTAACTTTGTCGGAATGTTTTGTAATTAAAAAAAAAATACGGAGTTATGGTTTATTTTTTAAATTCTAGAAGATAACTTTAAAAAATGAATTCTACAACATAGAATTTTAAAAAAAATGAATTCTACAACACAGAATTTGAAAACTGAAGCAAAACTCTACGTTTAATTCAGTTCCAACAAATTCCGAAAGTTAAAATGAAACAGATAAAATTGACAAAAAAAAAAAATTCATTGTTCTCTTTTGGATCATAAATAGATTTATGCTTGCGTGTATATATGTTTTAACAGTCACAAGACGTCATTGGGTTTGAAAGAGTATGAGAAAAATAAAACATTCAGAAGAGGGGACAATAAAAGAACAGAAATTAAGAAGACAGATAACGATTTATATTGCATTTAATTTTTCTGACTGGAAAGCATGAAGCCTGAAGAGAGTTACAAAGAAGATACTGCTAGTATAGAACCTGTGGTGGCATCTCATCATTTCAAATATAAAATGATGAAACCCTGCCGCCTTTCGCTTAAATTCATAAAATCTAGTTACCAAAGTTGTGAACAAATTAAAATGTGAGTATCGTTAAAACATTAAATTTAAATGCTGATACATTTTTTCGTTTATTAATAACCCAATTGTTTATACATAGGCGAATATATTACCAAACGGACTTCTTTCAAAGGAGAAATTATTTTCACGGATTCAGTTTTTCATTTTGAGTTAACGTCAAGCAAAAGCCTTGTTTGTTATGACACAAAAATGAATTTGCGTCACAATAACAAAAAAGTCTCCTCATGACTTTTTTAATAGACTACAAATTAGGTATTAGGATAATGGAAATTCTGGTGTAAATATTGGCAACTCCTCCCGAAACAGGGTTGTTTAGACTTGTTTTGCTTTTAGTTTTTTCTTCTTTTTTTTTTGCCATCAAAGTTAACTTAGCTAGGTTATGTATACTTATTGACCCCTTTTATTTTTGACCCCACTTTCTTTAGTTTAACTTCCACTTCCTTCCCCCGTTAGGTATCCGGAGATGTCAGTTCTCTGGTGGATGCGGGACGCCTTTCGTTTTTCGAGTGTGTTTTTCGTTTTTGTTATTGTTTGAATGAGTGTTTAGTCGAATGATTGTTTGAATTTTTAAAATCTCGCATTAATTTCGTCCAGTTAACTAATGTGTCTGTCACATTTGAGATTTCGGGGTATTACTAGCACCATTTTTGTTTTGTTTCTTGTAAATATTTTCATTGTAAATATTCATTGGGGTTGTAAATTTTTAAAATTTGTTATTTTATTCCCCACCTCCGACAGACAAATTGCACATATGGGAAATAATTAGAATTCCATAGATTCTGAGGTATTATTTTGGCTGTAGTAAGAATGGTAAGTAAGAATGTGTTGTTTTGGCGCAAGGGTTATTGTGGTATGCTTGGGTCAGTGATTGTGGCTAGCTGAGTTTAAGTGTAAGACAGAAGACCAGCCTTCCCCATCCCCCATTTTTGACCTTGTGCTATATTTGTACATATTCGTACAATAAATACCGCTCACTGCAAACTAAAACAAAAATAAAAGTCCCTTTAATATGTTTTACAATGCTTTTTGCAATTATTTTTGTCATATAGGATGAAAATGAGTAACTAAAGACACCGAGGTTCGTGCGTGAAACTCTGTACTTATGAATATGTTTTTCCGCCAGGTATATAAATAGCGGTGTCAGCCTACTAACTGAGATAACTATTGAATGGAACTATCCAGTCGAATTAGTGTGAATTATTGTGCGTCGATGATTTGGGTTTTGATTTAGGATTTACCGGACTTTACGCCGAGCCGCGTTACTAACAAGGTATCCACTGAAATGGTTGACTTTTACTTCCTTGTTTTTGTTAAGTATTTATTTGCGGTTGTAATTAAATACTGTTTTATTTAATATTGAAGTCTTTATTTATAATAATTATTATTGGCCACTGTACGTCACAATAATTTTTCATATAGTTTCGAGAAAATGTATAATTATTTCTCAAATTTCTATCTTAATGGTTAGTCTGATAGGTTCGATAAGCTCAAATTAGCAGATGATCTACAAAAATAACCTTCAATTTGTGGCTAACTGGGGTTAAGGAATGGTATGTTAATTTTAATACCACTAAAACGAAACTGATCTCTTTTAATCATCTTTGAGAACCTTTTTTACCTTCTCATTCATAATTTTAACAGTAATCCTCTAACTTGAGTGTCTCTCGAGTATTTAAGGAGAACAGTGATCAAGCAGGTATAGAGTTCTCAACACGATATTGATGCTGGTAACAGAACTATTTACTATTTCTTAATGTCTGATTGTTCTGATGTCAAATTAGCCGCTGATCTGAAAAATGACTTACAATAGGTTGTTAACTGGGGCAAGAAATGGCTTGGTAATTTTAGCGCTTCCAAAAGCGAACCGTTTCATTTGTCTTTTTATCTTATGAAAGAATATTTTTGTCATCCATCAGCATGACTGATGCTAACCTCCAGAAGAGCAACTCCTGTACCTTCTCGTTTTAACGATTTCCACTGACATGAAGTGGAAAGATTATATTGAATCAATTGCTAGGTTTGTTGCTAGGACAGTTGGTTCACTGTGTCGTATTAGAATCTACCTTACACATTTATAAGTCAACCATTCGCCCATGCATTGAATATTGCTACTACATCTGATGTGGTTCTTCTGCTAAATATCTAGAGATTATAGACAAAATTGAAAGAATCTGCAATGTAATTGTCCTGACCTGGTATCTCGGCTTCAGTCTCTTCTCCCACCTCTATAACGTAGTTTCTCTGTGCATTTTCTATAAATAGTTTCATGGTAATTGTTGTAATGGGCTTTCCTCTTTGGTACCGCATTTATGCACATAAGCCAGTTTGGCAGTTAGGTCTTATTGTTCTAGTGTTGAAATTGATAGATGCAAACATAAGTTCTAAGCGAACAGTTTTTTCTCTTACACTTCTCGCTTGTGGGACTCATTTCCAGCTTCATGCTTTCCAGTCAACTACAATTTTCAAAAATATAAATGCAATGTCTATTGTCATCTTCTGTCTCGTTGGATCCTTTTCTTTTATTGCCCTCTCTGCTTAATTAGAATTTATCTCAGATTCTTTCACTGTCAGTAACCCCTTTGCTTTTTAGTAGTTTTTTCATCTTGCTTGGAGGGAAATGATTATATATATATATATATATGTGTGTGTGTGTGTGTGTGTGTGTGTGTGTGTGTGTGTGTGTGTGTGTGTGCGTAAATATATATAAAATAAGAAAGAACTCGTTAGGTAAATAATCCAAAAGTTCTTTAGTATTTTTGTTATTATTTTTAAAAAATAGTGCTCGATACAAAAGTAGAGCATAAATAAAATTATTTATTTAAAAATATGATTCCAAACGCTACATAAGAGTTCTCATGTTTCAAAACAAGAGCCGAAAACTTCAATATAATTATTTGAATTAAATGAATATATATATATATATATATATATATATATATATATAATACATTTAATAGGCCACCTACTTTTTCTGAATGCGGCGGAAGATCTTTTTAACGTCGTGCCAAAGTTTAAAAAATGATCAATACTTTCAGGATTTACTCTATCGTTGACTTCATTTAATAATATTTATTAAGATGAAAGCATTGACATTTCTGTAGATCCTTACCAAATGCAATTTTAATTTTCACCAGAAGATTAATTTACGTCTTTTGTAGCTTTATCTTTTAAAGTCCCAAATTCATTTTTCCTTTTTTATATAATTACTATTCTCCTTTGAACTTCGTGAACTGGTGCTACCAAGCAAAGACCTGTACCAAATTTGAGAAATCACATCACTTGAAGACTTCCAACAGCAGCAACAACTAAAATGATTATTTCATGCAATTCGAATAGAAGCCTGCATATATGTGATTGTTGCATATATTCGTTGTTTTTCTTTTCATAATTTATTTTAATACTTGTTTTTTTATTAATAGTTCTGATGAATCATTCAACAGTATATCCTTGTTCATTGTTTACGACCTCCTGTCAACGGTCCACTAAGTATTCAATGCCTCGATGATTGAAATCATGATGTTTTGACTTGAAAAATTCAACAAGCCACATTTTTAAGCTCCACATCGTTGTTGAATGAAATACCCCTCAAATTGTTAGAAAGCGAACCGAAAAAGGCGGTAGTCTGAAGAGGCTAAATCAGGCAAAATTATCTCTGTAAACAACAGAAATGTCTTGGGCAGCTTTATCAGGTTTGTGACCTTGATTAAAAGCAAAAGAGAAGTTGTCGAACATGGTTTCCTGTCTATTTGGCATTCCATCTCAAAGGGGTGTCTAAGCTGAAATAAAATTGCAATAACGTTAGACAACCGTTTCACAGGTTGATTCAGATTAAATATCAGGCTGACCAGAGATAATAAGAAGCAATAATGTTATGAAAGGTAATACTTCGAAATCATTCGCAGAAAATCAGAAAAAATGAACGAATATAATAACATGTTAAAATAAAAACCAATATACGCTGAAGTTTAGCAAGGCATTATGACGTCATTTAGTAATATTATCCAAGCGTCTCACATCCGGCAGCTGCAATTGCAGAAGTCATTCACTTGTATTTACCAGACTCACTATTGAGTCAGGATGCAACACAAGGTCAGTTATTTAATGTGGGGTACCCGATCGCGTACACTCGGGTCACTGGTCAAAATATTGGTTAATTTTTGCCCAGCTCTCGCTTGTGCGGGATCGGGTAGAAAGCTTGTCTTAGCTGATCATGATCTGCCGGAACAGATACTACGCTTTGAACGCACTGTCTCGGATAGCCAGGAACTACTACCATTTTTTTTTAATTTAATTTTTTTTTTTTTTGAATATTTGGCTGTATTTTATTTTCGTTATTGGATGAACCTCTACCCGTAATTTCATGCCATACTTTTTATTTATGAAAAAAGAAATTAAAAAAAAAACAATTGTATATTATCAATTTTTATGTCATGTATAGGATCCCTGTGAATATGCCGTGGTATAGTTATTTTCCGAGCGTAGATTAGATGCGGCACAAGGCCGAAAGTATAGGGCGCCGAGTGAGGATCGAACTCACTACTCAGTTCTATCGAGACAAGCTTGCTAACTATTATACCGCCTCGAAGTGCCCCGCCGTATTGTGATATATGTTGGACCGAATGGTGATGGATGAGTTCTTGTGATAAAGTAAAATTGTAATGAATGAATGGGTTGCGAATCAGATTGGCTAGGTTTAGGTTAGTCAGTGTTTACCTGCCTCACCTCCGCTTCGGCCATGAGCCAAAATTGTAATTATATTACAATAAATAATCATTTAAAACTGTTGCATTCTTTTTCTTTTATGTACCGTGTCCCTTCAGGACATGGGTGACCATGGCCCACCACAAACATGCAATGCTTTCTAGATTTAGGTAATGTTTGCCGACTTATTACCTCCACCACAGTGCTTGTTCTACCCTTTATTTACACTGGCTCATTAGATAGGTTACTCACTGTTTACATCTGCTCCTCTTACTTTGATTATGTCCTGCGTGTATAAGAGTCTCCAAGCCCTCTTTCTTCATTACGTGTCCCAGAAGTTTCAACTCTTTCTATGTATAAGTAGCCTATTTGCTTCCATTTTCTTGAAAGCTTCCTCGTTGTTCACATGTTATGTTCATGTTATTCCCAACAATCTTCTGTGTTTACGGCCACATTACGTTCGATCACCGAAGTTAAGCAACGTCTAGCCTGGTCAGTACTTAGATGGATGAACCACGGGTGGAGTAATGGATAATGGCTCGGAATTGTTAATCGGCGATCCATGTTCTAATCCCAGCTGTCTTCGTTCTATTCACTTACGCGAAAATACCCTTGGGAAAAGGTATGAATCCACCTCTTCTCCCCCAGATATGGGTTAATTAGTAAGACTTGAAACTTCAAAGATATTAGGTTTATAAATCCCCAAAATTCGTACACAGATATCCTCAAGGACACATGGCCCAGTGGATAAATACTTTGGTTAGATCCCATGAAGAAAAGTTCGCGTTTGCTTGAAAAAGTCCAAACTAAAACAACATTGCGCTTTCCAAGTGAAGATAACACTAAGATGTTTGACTTAATTGCAGACCCTGTATGAGACCTCCTTGAAAATAAAAAAAAAGAGCATGGATGAAGGAGACTGTGGTCCTCTTATTAAAGATCCAAGTCCTTGCTTAGCCAAAAGAGGTTTTAAAAGAAGTTGGTTGTTGGTTGTTTTGTTTTATGGCATATCACCCTCAGTGGGTCATTTAATGCCAACAAAATCTTTGAAATAGTTCCATAGTGATAGTTTGGTAAAAAAAGGTGTATATATATACATATGCATTTGAACCATTTTCAATTACTCATATTTTAGTACAAATCAAACACAAAACTTAAAATATTATGGAAATATAAAGGCGCATTGATTTCTTTTTACGGGCTATCAACCTTTTTTTCAAGTTATTTAAAAGCCAGAAAATATGTTTAGATTGTAGTAATTGTTTTGGAGATAATAATGTATTGTGATAAAATCCTAATATTTTAGCCCATGGCGGGGAGTGAAGAGATGGTTTTGTACCTTTTTCGAGACATTTTCGCGTAATTTAATACATAACGAACCCGACTGTAGTTGGAACTCAGCTCTCCGATTTACGATTCATTATCCATTACACCATCGCATATCAAAACTTGGCACCTTGCATCCTCAAGCAGTCACATATCTACGTACTGACCAGACTCGACGTTTGCCACCTTTGGTGATCGTTCGAGAACCGGTGTTTTCGACGTGATATAACTGTAAGTACATGGAATAGCGAAGATGGCTTCAAAAGCTAAGCAAAGTATTAAAAACATGAAAGTCCGTTAGAAACAGAATAAGACTACTGAAATATTATGTAATAGCATCGTACTATATCGCAGTGAATGATGGACAATCTTCTCACTCTGAAGAAGGGCTTGAAGTAACAGAAATGTGGTTCTACAGAAGGATGATGAGAATGCCATAGAATTTTTAGGGATAATGGAAACATAATGAGATATTTCAATTTTTGCACTTGCTTGATATCGGTCTCCCCAATTTGTAGTTCGTATCTTAGGCTGTTCGTTTGCAGACAATATATTGTCGTATTAAATTTAATTCTTGTTTACATTATGCGTAAGTACAGGCTTTTGGGGCCAATGTGGCACACAGACAATTCCATTGCGAAATACCCAAGACTTTGGGCACCAATCAAAATGCCCAAATATTATTTAAATAAGAAGAAATTTGAACACTGACAAATAAATCTCTGAGTCTTATTTTTTTGCGCGCCGTGGTCACAATAGATAATTTGAAGACTCGGACGTCTCATCCAGCCGACATGCTTTCATTTTGTATTTTCAAAAAAAAAAAAAAAAAGTTAGGTTCAAGACCGAACCAATCACCTTCAGTGACCATGACACGAACTTCTTTTCTTCAAGATTAAAAGACAGCTTCTCTTTCTTTTTTGACAGACAGGATAGCTTTCCCACGAAATCAGTCGGGAAGCCGGGAAATTCGTCGCTTCAGGCGAAACTAGATGTTTGTACAAAAAGCACCGCTCATTTACTTGCTGAAAAAGGACCGCAAACAACGGATCCTCAATATCCCAACTCGGATGAACCAAGCTGAAAATTACAAAGTGATTATGATTTGTTAGAACGAGGTGACTGGAAGTTGGACATAAGTGAGTGTTTGTGGAATATATATATATATATATATATATATATATATATATATATATATAATGTATATTTGGCCAACAACATTTCTTTTTAAATATCTTTCATTAACTATGGCAGACAAGGAATTTAATTAACTTTTATTAAGTGTTTCCTTTTGAAGGAATAAAAGGAGAAATTTTTTACATAATTTTCATTATACCAAAAGCGCTTTCGGCCACTTCTCAAATCAGGTTTAGTTTTTGGTGTTGTGAGTTTTTTCTTTATGACTGTTTTAAACTTGTTGTATAGGAATAAAAATGTCTATCGACATGGGTTGAACACAGATCACCAGAGAACAAATAAAGCGATCCATTTTAAAATAAATGGATCACGTGATGGTAAAGAAAATGCATATATGGGGATTAGCGTAGCGTCCAGGGATCACCTTTCTACACTATCCTCTATCTCTATACTATTCACTATATAACCCTATACTGATCAATATACGGATCACTATTCGGTGTACTATTCGAGCGTGTTATCGAGCAAGTACTATTAGTGCAAATGTTTATTCGAAGGCATCGACATCATAATTTGTTCAGCAGCATTGCTATAGTTGTATCTGTGATTATAAGTCTCTACTACAACGAGCATTACGAAAGTGACAACAGTATTTGTGAACATCACAAAAGTGGCGACGAGGATTCGTTCAACGTACAGGAAAAAAATTAATCTGCAAAATATTCAGCAGAGTACAGCGGATGGAAAGAATAAAAGTTATCATGTTTCAAATGTCGGCAGCAACAAAAACTACAACAAAAGAACAGCAGTTGCAGCAATAAAAAACAACAGCATAAAAAAAGTTTTTTTGTGTCTGGAAATGTTATTATAACTAATTTTTCTTGTTGACAAGTTTGCAGATATTACTATGATTATTTGCAAACTATTGCTTTTTTTAAAATTACACACACACACAGACACACACATATATATATTTATATTTATATGTATGTGTGTGTGTATCATATTTAAAAAGGAATACCTACATACATATATATATTTATATATTAGTGTGTGTGTCTGTGTGTGTAATTTAAAAAAAGCAATAGCTTACAACAATCATTGTTGTAAGCTATTGCTTTAAAAATACACACACACACACACTCACCACACACACACAAGCATTGTTATGGGATCTTACACATAATAATGGACTATTCATACCTAATAAATACTGCGCCTCAGGAGAGAAGGCAGGGAGTCCGTCGCTCAACTCTTGAGCAACGGTTTGGTTCAACTCTCTGTCTACGGACGGAAGGACGAAAAGGAGGCTACGCCGAAGGGCGGAGTCTCCTTCGGGGAAAATAAACTCCCCTGAGCCCGTTTTTACAGGTTCAAGTGGGCTATTTTTTTGGCCGAGCCTAATGACCGGAAATGCCCGATTAAAAGGCCTTGTGCCACGCAGACGCCCTCGTGGGACGATAAATATAGTCCGTCGCTCAAGTCTTGAACGATAGATCGGTTGAACTCTCTCCTTTTGGGCGGGGAGGAACCCGAAGGAGGCTACGCCGAAGGGCGGATTCTCTTTCGGGGAGGTAAACCGACCCTGAACCCGTTTATACGGGTTCAATTAGCACTCATTTACCAGCCCGAGCCCACAGGCTCGGACACCCCCACGATAAACTGGCAATTTGTCACATGATGCCCTCGTGGTGGGGGTGACTGAATATCGTCAGTAGTTCAGACAGGTCAGAGGCAGTCCGAAACAAGTCGCGTTCAAATTACTGCAAGACATTGGAATAGTGATACTGGTCAGACTACATTGTTCTCTCTAAACTAATGATTGTTCGTACTAACACTTTCTACTTCTCTGTATATATTCCTATTTGTAATATGTCTGTGTTATTCCATACCTGTGTTCGAGTTCTTCTTTATTGGTTTCTGTGGACTATCACCGTGGTACAAGAAACCGTGCCATAACACACACACACACACACACACACACACACATATATATATATATATATATATATATATATATATATATATATATATATATGTTTTTAAGCATTCAACCCCAAGCAAGGCGGGAAGCCATTAGCACGCAAGGGGTTACAGAGTTGGGCGAAAACAAAGAGTTATAGAAAAAGGATGAAGAGATGATTAGGGATAGATCAGGACATCTGGAACGTCAATTGACGTTACATTTGAATAGTTGGAGATAATAAGCTATCAGAAAACAAGTGATGGGGAGAGAGTTACACAGGCGGGAAGTACGACATGAAGCTATTGAAGTAGAAAGGCACGGCTACATTTAACCATTTTCGACAGTGAAATGGTGGGACCGAAAGATACCAGCCTAGTTGCACGCTTAAATTCATCAAGTCTTGGATCAGTAAAGCAGCTCATCAGACAGTTACCGTGAAAGTATTGTAAAAGACAGAGAAAGGCAAGCAGCACGTCTGTGAGAGAACGGCTGCAAAACGAGATGCCAGATCAGAGCCAATTACATTGTATATCCGTCTTTTGGATTTTTTATCAAGGACCTTGAGACAATTAGAAGGGCTCCAGACCATATATTGCAACAATCCATGCAAGGAGAAGGGTTGGTTTGTGATTTGAAGGATCAACTCGAGCGAGAAAAATTTCCTGGTGCGGCACAGGGGCCAACTTTTTCCTAGCGGTGGACGAAGCAATTGAATCAATGTATTCGTTGCATCTCAGGTCAGCGGACAATGTGAGAGCGAGCAGTCGCAAAAAGGTGTTCTCGTGGAGTTGAGCATAAGACATTCTAATGGGCAGCAGGGGATGGTTTTTCTCTGGTGTGTAATAAAACAGTTTTGTTTTGAGGCATTAAAGTTAACCAGCCAATACCTGCCGCTATCCTGACCGATTGGGGTCCTTCTCAGAATGAAACGGCCAGGTTAGTTTTTGTCAGCGACACTAGATTTTTTTTTGAGGCAGGATTAAATAGTAGTTTCGTCCGCATAGATGCCCTACCAGGGAACTTATGACATCGGAGAAGATCGTTACTGGAATGAGGGAACAGGAAGTAGGGCCTAGGGTAGAGCAACAGGAACACCTGCGTTCGTGGGAAAAGAGCTGGAGGAGAATCCGTTGAAAACGATCTTCAATGTACGGTTCGACGACAGGAATGATTGTAATAAGTCGAACGATCAATCCGTAATTCCATAACCCTGAAGTTTACGAAAGAAGGCCGGCATGCCAAACCATATCAAATGCTTTGGAATATCAGAAGCCACATTTGACTTCTCCGTTATTATGAAGTGCTTGGTAAACAATTTTAGTTATGGCCGTAAGCATCAGCTGTAGAACAGGCAAAGCGGAAACCATATTGTTGTCGGAGAGCAGATTGCGGGATGTAAGGTGCATAACCATTTCGGCGTTGATTAAAGCTTCAAAGACTTTACCGAAGAATGGTAGGAGACTGATAGGATGGTAATTAGAAGGGTCAGAAAGGGTCTCTAGAGTCATGGCAAAGACAGGAACAACGGATGAGGACTTCCAACAGGGTGGAAAACAAGATTCATTGAGGCAGTAGTTATATAATTTGGAGGGGGCAGGGGCCAGTTCAGGCGCACATTTCTTCAGGACAATGACTGATATCCCATCTCCACCACTAGCCTTGTGGTTAGAGATGATGCCCAGAACCGATGACGGGGTTATGTGCAAGCCGCTCAATTGAGCCCCAGTTCGAAGGGGGGAATCGGGTGTGGGTACACCGGAAGAGTCGAGCGTTGAATTGAATAAGAATTTCCGAGCAAAGCATTCAGCTTTGTTGGCAGAAGAGGTCAGAACCTCAGACTGGTTGAACAAATAAGGTATAGAGGGTTTGCTATTGTTAAGTACGCTCTTGCAGAGACGCCAATAATCCTTGGAGCCGAATTTGTGAGATGCAGTACGTTCTTTCATTCGAGCAGCAAATAGTGACTTTGCTCCATTGAGGACACACTTACACACGTTACGGGCAGAGACAAAGTAACGTTTATTGCAATCAGACATGTCGCTACGATAAAGGTGGAAGAAGTGATTCCTATGGGCAATGGCAGCTGAGCAAGCAGGAGAACCAACAGGAGGAGCGATTTGACCTTATATTTCCTTGAGGAATGAAAGACTCGATTTCAGCTTTAGGAAGAAGACCTTGGAAGCACATTCTTGAACGGGGCGTGAAGACAACGTCCCAGGGGACATCAAATCTTTATATATATATATATATATATATATATATTATTATTATTATTACTTTTATTACTTAGATTTATTAACTTAAATGTTCATTTTGGTTGATACCCGTATTTGAGTAGACGTTCCTTTTATTTATTTATTAAACTGTATATTTTTCATTTTCATCTACCGACTTGAATATTCGAGAAATCTTATGAAAGAAAACTATGCGCTTTCCGACAGGATTCGAACCTGCGTATTCCTCAGGAAAACCGTCATTAGATCTAATAACTTTTAGAACTCTTTGCGTTGAATAGTTTATTTATTTAATAAATAAACGGGGCGTCTATTCAAATACAAGTATCCACTAAATTATTATTATTATTATTAATAATAATAGCTAATAATAATATATATATATATATATATATATATATTAAAAATTTAAGGTAATGCAATATTTTGTGTTGTTATTTAAGCGCTCAATATCGGAATAAAGCTTATGCAAATATAAAATGGATAATGAAGTCTACACCCAGTGGCGACAGTCTGATTTATACTAAAATGTATTTAAGTATAAACAGATTATCGTCTCTGGGTGTTCACTTCAATATCCATTTTATATATATATATACAAAAATCAAATAGGGTATATCTGTAAAAGCGCAATATGAACAATGATAAAAGGAACACCGTAGTCTACAATAATAGATTTATATAGTGGTTAGGATAAGTTTTCGTATTATCTTTATTCTTCTATCTATCTATCTATCTATCTATCTATCTATCTGTCTGTCTGTATATATACAGTGTATCACAAAAGTGAGTACACCCCTCACATTTCTTCAAATATTTAAGTATATCTCTTTATGAGACAGCACTGACAAAAATGACACTTTGACACAATGAAACCAGCCTGTCTGCAGCATATATAACAGAGTTAATTTGTTTTCCCCTCAAAATAATAAAATATAGCCATTAAAAAGCTAAATCCCCTGGCAACAAAAGTAGAGTACCCCCTTAGGAAAAGTTGTCCAATATTAACATACAACATGTCAACTGTCAATA
>CAHIKZ030005517.1:3042500-3101085 GCA_903632075.3 Acanthosepion pharaonis | reverse complement strand
ACTGACAGTTTCTTTTCTTGCACTTCTCATTTGTGGAGCTCTGTTTTAGCTTCTTGCTTTAAAGTCAACTATGATCTTCAAAAATTTAAATGCAGTCCTCTTAATTCCTGTTGCTTTATTGTTCTCTCTCCATAATGTTTTTTTTCCTTATATTCCTTCATACTCAGAAATCTCTTGTGTCTTAGTAGCTTTATTGCCTTGCTTGGGGTGAAATGATGAAAAAAGATAACAAAAAATCAAAAGGAATTTTTCAGTTCTGCAACAATTAAGACTTGACAAAGCAAACTTCAGTTTTTGGTTCTTATTGAGACCGGCACCAAAGAAGAAGAAAAAGCATTGAATTTATTCTTTTCCCTAACTGATTACTGAGAAAACAGGAAAACTAATTTGTTATTCTTTGATTCAATATTTTTGATTGGTGATTAGCTGATGAGATACCTTGCTCATAAACCTTAGTGTGGAATGCAAAACTAAATTCTGGGAGCAATATATGATATTTCTTCTTCTTTTATATGCCATGTTCCTTCACAAATTACTATCCTTTATAGCTCTTATCAATTTTTGTCTTTTCGTCTTCATTCCCACTCCTTGTTCTGCCATCCATTTACACAAGTTTGGTTCCTTGCTGTTTCTCTTTGCTCCTCCTGCTCAATATGTCCCATGAGTGTTAAATTCTCCAAACCCTCTTTCCTTACTAGGTGTCCTAAAAATTTCAACTGCCTCTTTTTGATTTTATGTATGTGTCCTGTTTTGTTTCTGTTTTCTTTAAAACTTCCTTATTGCTCACATACTCTGTGTATGGTATTCTCAATATCCTTCTGTAGAACTACCTTTCTGTTGCCTCAAGTTTCCTCTTCATCTAATATTGCCATTACTTTATCCTCTAATTACTTGCACTTTTCAGAACAGACTACAAAGTCCTCTTTTGTGATTACCATCAACTGCTTAATCACATCCTCCATAATCTCAATCATGGATTGGAACTTTCCATTTCAACAGCGATAGTCAGAGGTTACAGGAAGCCAAATCTGAACTTTACTGATGCAACCATTCAGTCACTGAGAATGTGACCAATATATAAGCACGCCTGCAAGAATGTGTCAGTTGTATGCGGATAATGGTAATAGTTATTTGGCCATTTCCATATAAGGAAATATTCAGCATTCATTGATACTGTCAGTTGAAATTTATAAAATCTTTCTCTTAAAACAATTTTTCAGAAAAATAGGTTTCTCAAATCCAGTAACTATCATAGCTCTTCCCAGTATTCATGGGGGTTTCCTTCCTAACTTTCTGTTTGAAGTCATGTGGAAAGCCAACATCTTGATTATGACATTACTTTTCTCATTGAGTTACATATGCTATCCATCTAATTGCTGCTACTGTTGTTGAAAGTCCTCAAGTGATGTGGTTTCTGTTATTTGGTACAGTTTTTTGTTTGTGATTCTGTAGCACCAGTCCAAAAGGTTTGAAGAAGGATGGTCCTCACTAAGACCTACAGATTTCATTCACTCAAAGCCATTTTTAACCATTGATTAGATAAATCAATTTTTATATAGCTAACAGTTTAGATATTTATCAATGAGTTTGGTGCCATATATGACATCCATTTGAAAGTTTCAATCTGATGAGATTATTTAAGAACATAACTTAACATTTTAGGTTACTCTTTTGGTTTTGTAGCAACTTGTAGTGTTGGGTGAAACTACCCCTAACACTGCCTATTTTATGTTTAATTTCCTTATCTCATATACTAAATTTGATATAACTGATCTATACACCAAGGTATTTGAAGTGTTTGGTATTACTATTATCTATTTATTAGTAATTTTCCTTTAAATCTAATTTTTGTTGTTCAAGTAATAATAATGACAATGTTTTAGCTTAGAATTTCAGAAAATTTCAAACTATTATGTCTACTACTGCTACTAGGTGGAAAATAAGTTTATTTTAAAATTAGTTTAAAATGAAATCAATCACTAAGATTTCCAAGTTGATTTCTTCTGTATACTTGCAAATTTAGTTTTTTAACATCGTAAGGGATAAATTTGTTAAGCATTGTTTGGTGGAATAGTTATAATTTTGCTTGTATTCCTATTTAGTATTATTTCTCTGATATTCTTTAATTAAATCTCAGAGGATAATTTAAAATAAAATGAAAGAAAAAAGATTATAGTAAGGCTTCAATAACAAGATTACTTAAGAAGAGATAAAGTCCTAATTCTTGCTTAGCAGATTCTTCAACATTTGATTGCTAGTCTTGGTCACAATCTTGATTAAAGCTAATGATTAAATCAAATATATTGTATTCTAGCCTCCCAGTTGTTTGTTTGTAAATAGATCAGAGTTTGCTAAAATTTGAGAAAATATCCAGTTAAAAAATAAATAAGAAAAGGAAAAAAAAAAAAAGAAAAAAAGGAAAGAAGAAGGGGGTTATTTAGGACAAGATTCTTGCATGTTTGACTTTGGGCATCATGTTTCTTGATCTGAAATTGTTGAGCCTCATTGCATGTCAGTTGTAGTCAATTACAGTAATGAGTTCAACAAAAGGTAAGTTCAGATCAGCTTCCCTTCACCTTCTCGCCTCCCCATCAACTGGCTTTATCATTTGATTTGTGAGTTAAAGTACCACAATCTTATTTGATTAGCAAAATAAAAATGTAGTTATTGAACTCCCCCAAGGTTGCATAACAAGTGGTCCGAAAAGATGAATTGTATTGGAGGGGGGTAATCTTATCGACAACAAATTTGTACCAGGATCAAGGAAAATAACATTGATTGCTTTGGTCAAAATTATCTCTGAATTAAGCATAGGTTGACTTAGAATTTCTTATTTTGACTAACTGTTTATATAATTGCAGACACAAAATCAGGCTAGAATTTATTAAGCAAATATCTTTAAACTTTTATTCCTGTTAATTATTACATATTTAATAACACAGAAAAGATAAAAAGAATAAAATGTTCTTGTCTTTGTCTATCTCTAGGGATATCCCATTTTGTTCTTATTTAATACTTATTTATATTTATTGCTCGTCCTGCTTCCAGTGAGTTTACCCAGCTCATGGATTTAACTCAAACTTATTCTGTCAGAAATTTAACAAACCATTGCTTTAATCCTTTAGGTTATTTTAAAAATAGCACATAAATCCTTTAATAATAACTACACAATTTTTATGCACATATAAAAAATATACATATATAGTGTCATGGAAGATATGATATTCAAGTTTATCAGATTATTGGTGAATAATTGAATGACAAAATGGAAAAAATTCCTGTTTCAAGTTTCATCCTTCAAGAGGACTTCTTCAGACTAATAATGGTTTTATCAATTGAGTCTTATGCATAATGAGGGGAAGAAATACAACAAATGCCTGTTAGTAATTTACATTGAGAAATGCTGAAGACATTGGGAAGCTGAGCTTTAAATATGGCCATAGAAATAGAAAGTGTGAGTATTAAATAACATGCATGTAATCAAAACTAAATTAACAGACAAGAATGGTGGGTGAGTTTGATAGAATTCCAATGTTTTACTAACATCAACATCAGAATGAAATCAAAATGGAATGGCTATCTTAGACAAGAACTGGAAAAAGATTAAACAAAACTAACAAATTTTTAAAGTGGTGCATAAATTGTTTAATAATAACTATGCAATTTATGGTTTCTATTTGTTTTCCTTTTTAAATTTTTTAATAAAAGAGAAATCAATCATTTGTCCTTGTTTTACTGTTTTACTCTTCTGTTTTTTTCAACAGAGATATCCTGTTCCAGTTTATAGTGAATAAAACAATGGTATGTTAACTTTCTCATCCAAAACATTGAATTCGATTTTGTTTAAATCCAAGAATCTTATCTGGAGTTAAGCTGAAGGAAAAGGAAACATGGATTTTTAGGAATTTATTGACAGGTTCTGTTTATTAACAGGTAAGAAATTTAAAATCTGACTTGATTTTAAAGAAATTTAAGATTTTATCTTGAAAATATACAGGGCTTTTCTGTCTGAATTTTTGGGATGAGAAGTTATTTATATTCAAACTAATGTCCTAATCTTTGTTGTTGTTTTCACACCGCTTCAACCATTGTGCCATTTGATTTTCTTTAGGTGTCTGTTGATCCAGGAATCCTCTGGGTATTTCAAATTGAACACTACTCAATATGAGGGTAGATTGCTTTTGTTCTGCCATCTACATTTAGGGATATTTAATCTTGTTCATTTTTAGTACTGCTTGGCTATTGCTCTCCCCTGTATCCTTGAGTCTAAGTGTGCACTAACTGATACAGGGATTGAATTCACAATTACTATGCCACTAAATGAACTTAAATGAACACTTTAATCTACTATGCTATTGTCACCTGAAAAAGGTTGGACACCATAATGGTGATGATAACAAAAAACATGAGGACATTAGTTTATTAACAGATAGCTGGATTTTGAAGAAATTTAAGATTTTGTCTTGAAAATATACAGGAAATTTCTGTTTGAGTTTCTGAGATGAAATACAACAAATGCTTGTTAGCAATTTACATTGAACTCACAATTACTATGCCACTAAATTTATGAATGAACATTTTAATCTACTAAGCTATTGTCACCGGAAAAAGGCTGGATGCCACAATGGTGATAATAACAAAAAAGATGAAGATATTAGTTTATTAACAAATTGCAAGATTAAAATTTGACTGGATTTTAAAGAAATTTAATTTTTATTATTTACATTCAGATTAATGTCCTTATCTTTGCTGTTATTATTACAATGTTTTGGTCATTGTGTTCTCTGTTCTTCTTCAGAACATATATTACATGATTATTATTTTCATTCAGATTAATGTCCTTATCTTTGCTGTTATTATTACAATGTTTTGGTCATTGTGTTCTCTGTTCTTCTTCAGAACATATATTACATGATTATTATTTTCATTCAGATTAATGTCCTTATCTTTGCTGTTATTATTACAATGTTTTGGCCATTGTGTTCTCTGTTCTTCTTCAGAACATATATTACATGATTATTATTTTCATTCAGATTAATGTCCTTATCTTTGCTGTTATTATTACAATGTTTTGGCCATTGTGTTCTCTGTTCTTTTTCAAAACATATATTACATGATTATTATTTTCATTCAGATTAATGTCCTTATCTTTGCTGTTATTATTACAATGTTTTGGCCATTGTGTTCTCTCTGTTCTTCTTCAGAACATATATTACATGATTATTATTTTTATCATTCAGATTAATGTCCTTATCTTTTGCTGTTATTATTACAATGTTTTGGTCATTGTGTTCTCTGTTCTTCTTCATTATTTATATATTACATGATTATTATTTACATTCAGATTATTACCTGTCCTCTCTCTTTTCTGGGATGAGGACCTTATTATTTAATGTTTTTTGGCAGACTATTGTCCTTATCTTTGTGTTATTATTACCTGGTCGCCTTCTGTCTTCTTCATGAACATATATTATTTGATTTTATTTTCATTATCAGATTATTGATCCTTATCTTTTCTGCTGTTATTATTATTTAATCAATTACATTTGACTATTCCCTTATTTGCTGTTTCTCTGTTCTTCTTCAGAACATATATTTCTGGGATGATTATTATTTTCATTCAGATTAATGTCCTTATCTTTGCTGTTATTATTACAATTTCTGTTTTTTCATTATTTAATCTATTTTTTCATTCACTATTCTCCTTATCTTTGCTGTTATTATGTTTTTGTTCTTTCTTCATTATTATTTAATATATTACATGATTATTATTTTCTTTCTGATTAATGTCCTTATCTTTTCTGGGATTTCTGAGGATATATATTATTTAATCTATTTACATTCAGACTATTCTCCTTATTTTGCTGTTATTATTACCTGATCTTTTTGTCTGAACATATATGAGGACATGATTATTTAAACTTTTACATTCAGATTAATTATCCTTATCTTTGCTGTTATTATTACAATGTTTTGGCCATTGTGTTCTCTGTTCTTCTTCAGAACATATTTAATCTATTACATGATTATTATTTTCATTCAGATTAATGTCCTTTATTTAATCTTTTTACATGCAGACTATTATTTATCTTTTTGCTGTTATTATTACCTGATCGCCTTCTTCTGAATTTCATTGTCATTATTTAATCTATTTACATTCAGATTAATTCTCCTTATTCTTGTTATTATTATTACCTTTTGGCCTTCTTCTGAATTTCTGGATGAGGACCTATTCTTTTCAAAACATATATTATCTTTGCTGTTATTATGATTATTCTGAATTTCATTCAGACCTAATGTCCTTTTATCTTTGCTTTGTTGTTATTACAATGGATCGCCTTCTGTCTGAATTTCTGGGATGAGGACCTATCATTATTTAATCTATTTACATGCAGACTATTCTCCTTATCTTTTGCTGTTATTATTACCTGGTCGCTTCTGTCTGAATTTCTGGGATGAGGACCTATCATTATTTAATCTGTTTTACATGCAATCGTTCTCTATTTTGAGGACATTATTTAATTATTTACATGCAGACTATTCTCCTTATCTTTGCTGATTATTACCTCCTTATTTTGCTGTTATTATTACCTGTTTTGCCTTCTGTCTGAATTTCTGGGATGAGAACATATATTATTTTTAATTATTATTTACATTTGCAGATTAATGTCCTTATCTTTGCTGTTATTATTACAATGATTTGGCCATTGTGTTGAATGTTTCTTCTTGAGGACCTATCATATATTACATGATTATTATTTTTGCATTTAGATTAATGTCGCCTTATGTCTTTTTGGGATGAGGGACCTATCATTATTTAATTATTTAATGTTTTTCTCCTTATCTTTTGCTGTTATTCTCTGTTCTTCTTTTCATGAACATATATTATTTAATCTATTTATTTTTCTCATTTTGCTGTTATTATTAATGATCGCCTTATCTTTTCTGGGATGAGGACCTTATTATTTAATCTATTTACATGCAGACTATTCTTTATCTTTGCTGTTATTGATGTTCTGTCTGAATTTCTGTTCTTTTAATCTATTTACATAGCATTCTCCTTACTTTGCTGTTATTATCCTTATCTTTTGCTGTTATTACATGATTTCTGGGATGATTTATCATTATTTAATCTATTTACATGCAGACTATTCTCCTTATCTTTGCTGTTATTATTACAATGTTTTGAATTTTGGGATGAGGACCTATCATTATTTAATCTTTTAGCAGATATTCTCCTTATCTTTGCTGATTATTATCGCCTTCTGTCTGATTTCTGGGATGTCCTTATTATTTGCTGTTTATTATTAGACATTGTTTTTGGCTATTGTTATTACTGATCGCCTTCTGTCTTGAATTCTGGGATGAGGACCTATCATTATTTTAATTATTTACATGCAGACTATTCTCCTTATCTTTGCTGTTATTATTACCTGATCGCCTTCTGTCTGTTCTGGGATGAGGACCAATCATTATTTAATCTATTTACATGCAGACTATTCTCCTTATCTTTGTTGTTATTATTACATTCATTGCCTTCTGTCTGAATTTCTGGGATGAGGACCTATCATTATTATTATTTACATTCAGATCTTCTGTCTGAATTTCTGGGATCCTTATCTTTGCTGTTATTATTACAATGTTTTGTCTGAATTCTGGGATGAGGACCTATCATTATTTAATCTATTTACATGTTCTATTCTCCTTATCTTTGCTGTTATATTCTGTCTGAATTTCTTGGATGAGGATTATTATTTAATCTATTTACATGCATTCTCCTTATCTTTGCTGTTATTATTACCTGAATGTCCTTATGAGGACCTTTGCTATTTAATTATTTACAATGTTTTTATTCTCCTTGTTATTTTCTCGCCTTCTGTCTTCTTTTCAGAGGACCTATCATTATTTAATCTATTTACATGCAGACTATTCTCCTTATCTTTGCTGTTATACCTGGTCGCCTTTTGTCTGAATTTCTGGATGAGGACCTATCATTATTTATTATTATTTACATTCAGACTATTCTCCTTATCTTTGCTGTTATTATTACAATTCGCCTTCTGTCTGAATTTCTGGGATGAGGACCTGTTCTTCTGCAGACTCTCCTTATTTTGCTGTTATTATATTACATCTGTTATTTTTTCATTTAATCTATGCAGACTATTCTCCTTATCTTTGCTGTTATTATTACCTGATCGCCTTCTGTCTGAATTTCTGGGATTGAGGACCTATCATTATTTAATCTATTTACATGCAGACTATTCTCCTTATCTTTTGCTGTTATTATTACCTGATCGTACTTTCTGGGATGAGGACCTATCATTATTTAATCTATTTACATGCAGACTATTCTCCTTATCTTTGCTGTTATTATTACAATCGTTTTCTGGGATGAGGACTATCATTATTTAATCTATTTACATTATTTCTTTATCTTTACATGCATTACTGTTTCTGTTAATTTCTTGAGGACCTATCATTATTATTATTTACATGCAGACTATTCTCCTTATCTTTGCTGTTATTATTACCTGATCGCCTTCTGTCTGATTTCTGGGATGAGGACCTATCATTATTTAATCTATTTACATGCAGACTATTCTCCTTATTTTACAAATTTGCTGTTATTATTACTCTGATCTTCTGTCTGAATTTCTGGGATGAGGACCTATCATTATTTAATCTATTTAATGTTATTCTCCTTATCTTTGCTGTTATTATTACCTGGTCGCCTTCTTCTGAATTTCTGGGATGAGGACCTATCATTATTTAATCTATTTTACATTCAGACTATTCTCCTTATCTTTGCTGTTATTATTACAATCGCCTTTTTTTCTGGGATGAGGACCTATCTGTTTTATTCTCATTTCTTGCAGACTATTTCTGGGATCCTTATCTTTATGTTGTTATTATTCTCATGATTATTTAATCTTTTACATGCAGACTATTCTCCTTATCTTTTGCTGTTATTATTACCTGAATGTCTTCTTCTGATTTTTGGATGAGGACCTATGTTTTAATTATTTACATGCAGTTTATTCTCCTTATTTTGCTGTTATTATTACCTGATCGTTTCTGTCTTTTCATGAGGACCTATCATTATTTAATCTATTTACATGCAGA
Source organism: Acanthosepion pharaonis (assembly GCA_903632075.3). Taxonomy (NCBI): domain Eukaryota; kingdom Metazoa; phylum Mollusca; class Cephalopoda; order Sepiida; family Sepiidae; genus Acanthosepion; species Acanthosepion pharaonis. The sequence goes on along the minus strand of CAHIKZ030005517.1, from coordinate 3,091,962 downwards.
CTATTCTCCTTATCTTTGCTGTTATTATTACCTTATCGCCTTCTGTCTGAATTTCTATGAGGACCTATCATTATTTAATCTATTTACATGCAGACTATTCTCCTTATCTTTGCTGTTATTATTACCTTCTTCAGTCTGAATTTCTGGGATGAGGACCTATCATTATTTAATCTATTTACATGCAGACTATTCTCCTTATCTTTTGCTGTTATTATTACCTGATCGCCTTCTGTTGAATTTCTGGGATGAGGACCTATCATTATTTAATCTTTTACATGCAGACCTCCTTATCTTTGCTGTTATTATTACCTGATCGCCTTCTGTCTTTTCTGGGATGAGGACCTATCATTATTTAATCTATTTACATGCAGACTATTCTCCTTATCTTTGCAGTTATTAATGTCGCCTTCTATCTTTTTCTGGGATGAGGACCTATCATTATTTTAATCTATTTACATGCAGACTATTCTCCTCTTATCTTTGCTGTTATTATTACCTGATCGCCTTCTGTCTGAATTTCTGGATAGGACCTATCATTATTTAATCTATTTACATGCAGACTATTCTCCTTATCTTTGCTGTTATTATTACCTGATGCCTTCTGTCTGAATTTCTGGGATGAGGACCTATCATTATTTAATCTATTTTCAGACTATTCTCCTTATCTTTTGCTGTTATTATTATGATTTCTGTCTGAATTTCTGGGATGAGGACCTTCATTATTTATTTACATCTATTTACATTGCAGACTATTCTCCTTATCTTTGCTGTTATTATTACAATGTTTTGCCTTCTGTCTGAATTTCTGGGATGAGGACCTATCATTATTTAATCTATTTACATGCAGACTATTCTCCTTTATCTTTTTTTGTTATTATTACCTGATCGCCTTCTGTCTGAATTTCTGGGATGAGGACCTATCATTATTTAATCTATTTACATGCAGACTATTCTCCTTATTATTTGCTGTATTACTGATCGCCTTTGTGTTCGAATTTCTGGGATGAGGACCTATCATTATTTAATCTATTTACATGCAGACTATTCTCCTTATCTTTGCTATTATTATTACCTGATCGCCTTCTGTCTGAATTTCTGATGAGGACCATCATTATTTAATCTATTTACATGCAGACTATTCTCCTTATCTTTGCTGTTATTATTATTCGCCTTCTGTCTGAATTTCTGGGATGAGGACCTTCATTATTTAATCTATTTACATGCAGACTTTCTCCTTATCTTTTGCTGTTATTATTACCTGATCGCCTTCTGTCTGAATTTCTGGGATGAGGACCTATCATTATTTTTATTATTTTGCTGTTGTTGTGCAGACTATTTCCCATCTTTTGTGTTATTATTTTGCTGATTTCTTCTTTTCTGGGATGAGGACCTATCATTATTTAATCTATTTACATTTAGATTATTGTCCTTATCTTTGCTGTTATTATTACCTGATCGTTTTCTGTCTGAATTTTGCTGTGAGGACCTATCATTATTTAATCTTTTACATGCAGACTATTCTCCTTATCTTTGCTGTTATTATTACCTGATCGCCTTCTGTCTGAATTTCTGGGATGAGGACCTATCATTATTTAATCTATTTACATGCAGACTATTCTCCTTATCTTTGCTGTTATTATTACCTGATCGTTTTGTCTGAATTTCTGGGATGAGGACCTATCATTATTTAATCTATTATTTACATGCAGACTTTCGCCTCCTTTTCTGGGATCTTTGTGTTATTATCTCCTGTTCTTTGTTTCTTGTCTGAATTTCTGGGATGAGGACCTATCATTATTTAATCTATTTACATGCAGACTATTATCCTTATCTTTTTGTTATTATTACCTGATCGCCTTCTTCTGAATTTCTGGGATGAGGACCTATCATTATTTAATCTATTTACATGCAGACTATTCTCCTTATCTTTTGTTGTTATTACCTATTGTCTGAATGTTCATTATTTAATCTATTTACATGCAGACTATTCTCCTTATCTTTGCTGTTATTATTTCTTCTTTCTGGGATGAGGACCTACATTATTTAATTATTTACATGCAGACTATTCTCCTTATCTTTGCTGTTATTATTACCTGATCGCCTTCTGTCTGAATTTCTGGGATGAGGACCTATCATTATTTAATCTATTTACATGCAGACTATTCTCCTTATCTTTGCTGTTATTATTACCTGATCGCCTTCTGTCTGAATTTTCTGTTATCATTATTTAATCTATTTACATGCAGACTATTCTCCTTATCTTTTGCTGTTATTATTACATGATTATCTATTTTCATTATTTAATCTATTTAATGCAGACTATTCTCCTTATCTTTGCTGTTATTATTACCTGGTGTTTTGTCTGAATTTCTGGGATGAGGACCTATCATTATTTTCTATTTACATGCAGACTATTCTCCTTATCTTTGCTGTTATTATTACATATCGCCTTCTGTCTGAATTTCTGGGATGAGGACCTATCATTATTTATTATTTGCAGACTATTCTTGTTATTATTATTATGTCCTTATCTTTGCTGTTATTATTACAATGTTTTGCTGTTGTGTTACCTGTTTCTGTCTGAATTTCTGGGATGAGGACCTATCATTATTTAATCTATTTACATGCAGACTATTCTCCTTATCTTTTGCTGTTATTATTACCTGACCGCCTTCTGTCTGAATTTCTGGGATGAGGACCTATCATTATTTAATCTATTTACATGCAGACTATTCTCCTTATCTTTGCTGTTATTATTACCTGATCGCCTTCTGTCTGAATTTCTGGGATGAGGACCTATTGTTATTTAATCTATTTACTTATTCTCCTTATCTTTGCTGTTATTATTACCTGATGATTATCTGAATTTCTGGGATGAGGACCTATCATTATTTAATCTATTTACATGCAGACTATTCTCCTTATCTTTGCTGTTATTATTACCTGATCGCCTTCTGTCTGAATTTCTGGGATGAGGACCTATCATTATTTAATCTATTTACATGCAGACTATTTATCCTTATCTTTTATTACCTGTTATTTCTGGGATTACATTATTTAATCGCAGACTATTCCTTATCTTTGTCTGAATTCTGGGATGAGGACCTATCATTATTTAATCTATTTACATGCAGACTATTCTCCTTATCTTTGCTGTTATTATTACCTGGTCGCCTTTGTCTGAATTCTGATGAGGACTGTCATTATTTAATCTATTTACATGCAGACTATTCTCCTTATCTTTGCTGTTATTATTACCTGATTTACGCCTTCTGTCTGAATTTCATGAGGACCTGTTATTTAATCTATTTTACATGCAGACTATTTTGTTAAGGTTATTATTACCTGATCGCCTTCTGTCTGAATTTCTCATGAGGACCTATATTATTTAATCTATTTACATTCAGACTATTCTCCTTATCTTTGCTGTTATTATTACAATGTTTTGTCTGAATTTGTGTTGAGGACCTTCATTATTTAATCTATTTACATGCAGACTATTCTCCTTATCTTTTGCTGTTATTATTACCTGATGTTTTCTGTCTGAATTTCTGGGATGAGGACCTTATTATTTAAATGTTTACATGCAGACTATTCTCTTATCTTTGTTGTTATTATTCAATATTCGCCTTCTGTGTTATTATTATCCACTATGAGGACCTATCATTATTTAATCTATTTACATGCAGACTTTTCTCCTTATCTTTGCTGTTATTATTACCTGATTTGCCTTGTTTTGAATTTTCTTCAGATGAGGATTACATTATTTAATTATTTACATTCAGATTAATGTCCTTATCTTTGCTGTTATTATTACCTGTTTTGTCTGAATTTCTGGGATGAGGACCTATCATTATTTAATCTATTTACATGCAGACTATTCTCCTTATCTTTGCATATTACCTGATCGCTTCTGTCTGAATTTCTGGGATGAGGACTATTATTTAATCTTTTGGCAGACTATTCTCCTTATCTTTGCTGTTATTATTACCTGATCGCCTTCTGTCTATTTCTGGGATGAGGGACTATTATTTAATCTATTTTAGACTATTCTCCTTATCTTTGCTGTTATTATTACCTGATCGCCTTCTGTCTGAATTTCTGGGATGAGGACCTTCATTATTTAATCTATTTACATGCAGACTATTCTCCTTATCTTTTGCTGTTATTATTACCTGATCGCCTTCTGTCTTTTCTGGGATGAGGACCTATATTATTTAATCTATTTACATGCAGACTATTCTCCTTATCTTTGCTGTTATTATTACCTGATCGCCTTCTGTCTTTTCTGGGATGAGGACATATCATTATTTAATCTATTTACATGCATCCTTATCTTTTGCATTATTACCTGACTATTGTCTGAATTTCGATGAGGACCTATTATTTGCTTACATTATTCTCCTTATCTTTGCTGTTATGTCGCCTTCTGTCTGAATTTCTGGGATGAGGACCTATCATTATTTAATCTATTTACATGCAGACTATTCTCCTTATCTTTTGCTGTTATTATTACAATGCCTTTTGTCTGAATTTCTGGATGAGGACCTCATTATTTAATCTTCTTACATGCAGACTATTCTCCTTATCTTTGATTATTATTATTCTGAATTTCAGGTTATTGAGGACCTATCATTATTTAATCTATTTACATTCTCCTTATGTTAGACTATTCTCCTTGTTTTTAATCTATTTATTATTCTCCTTTATCTTTGCTGTTTTGCCTTCTGTCTGAATTTCTGGGATTCAGATTATTATTTAATCTATTTACATGCAGACTATTATCCTTATCTTTGCTGTTATTATTAATGTCCTGAATTTCTTTTACTGAGGACCTATCATTATTTAATCTATTTACATGCAGACTATTCTCCTTATCTTTGCTGTTATTATTACCTGATCGCCTTCTGTCTGAATTTCTGGGATGAGGACCTATTATTATTTAATTATTTACATAGACTATTATCCTTATCTTTGCTGTTATTATTACAATGTTTTTGTGCTGACTATTTCTGTTGAGGACCTATTCTTCAGAACATATTTACATGCAGACTATTTACATGCAGACTTCTTATCTTTGCTGTTATTATTACCTGTCGCCTTCTTATGAATTTCTGGGATGAGGACCTATCATTATTTAATCTATTTACATGCAGACTATTCTCCTTATCTTTGCTGTTATTATTACCTGATCGCCTTGTTCTTTCTTCTTCAGGACATCATTATTTAATCTATTTACATGCAGACTATTCTCCTTATCTTTGCTGTTATTATTACCTGGTCGCCTTTGTCTGGGATGAGGACCTATTTTAATCTATTTACATGCAGACTATTATCCTTATCTTTGCTGTTATTATTACCTGGTCGCCTTTTGTCTGAATTTCTGGGATGAGGACCTATCATTATTTAATCTATTTACATGCAGACTATTCTCCTTATCTTTGCTGTTATTATTACAATGTTTTGTCTGAATTTCTGGGATGAGGACCTATCATTATTTAATCTTTTTCAGAATTCTCCTTATCTTTGCTGTTATTATTACAATGATTTTTGTCTGAATTTCTGGGATGAGGACCTATTATTTAATCTATTTACATGCAGACTATTATCCTTATCTTTGCTATTATTATTAACCTGCCTTCTCTGTCTGAATTTCTGGGATGAGGACCTATCATTATTTAATCTATTTACATGCAGATTTCTCCTCTCTGTTATTATTACTTTCTGTCTGAATTTTTGGGATGAGGACCTATCATTATTTAATCTATTTACATGCAGACTATTATCCTTATCTTTTCTGTTATTATTACCTGTCCCTTCTGTCTTTGCTGATATTATTATTATTTAATGTTTTTTACATGCAGACTATTGTCCTTATCTTTGTTGTTACCTGTTCTTTCTTCTGGATGAGGACATATATTATTTGATTATTATTTTCATTCAGACTATTGTCCTTATCTTTGCTGTTATTATTACAATGTTTTGGTCTGAATTGTGTTGAGGTTCTTCTTCATTATTTATATTTACATGCAGACTATTATTTTATCATTTGTTGATTAATGTCCTTATCTTTTCTGGGATGAGGACCTATGTTTTTAATTATTTTACATGCAGACTATTATCTTTATCTTTGCATTGTTATTACTCTGTTCTTCTTTTCAGAACATTATTTATTACATTTATTATTATTCTCCTTTCTTTGCTGTTATTATTAATGTTCTGTCTGAATTTTGGGATGAGGACCCATTATTTATTATTTACATTTTTTTATTCTCCTTATCTTTGTGTTATTATTACTCTGATCGCCTTTCTTCTGAATTTCTGGGATGAGGACCTTATATTATTTAATCTATTTACATTCAGACTATTGTCCTTATCTTTGCTGTTATTATTACCTGATTTTTTGTCTGAATTATGAGGACCTTATTTTAATCTATTTACATGCAGACTATTTCCTTATCTTTGCTGTTATTATTACAATTTTTCTGAATTTGTGTTCTCTGTTCTTCTTTAGAACATATTTACATGCAGACTATTATTTTCATTTGCAGATTAATGTCCTTATCTTTGCTGAGGACTTATTATTTTACAATGTTTTGGCCATTTTGTTTATTGTTCTTCTTCAGAACATATATGATGAGGACCTTATTATTTAATCATTTACATGCAGACTATTCTCCTTATCTTTGCTGTTATTATTACAATCCTTATGTCTGAATTGTTGAGGACCCATCAGGATTTAATTTTATTATTATTTACATTGCAGATTAATGTTTTATCTTTGTTGTTATTATTATTTAATCAATTGTTTTGCTTTATCTGTTCTTCTGAATTTCTTCATGAGGACATATATTATTTATTATTTACATTTAGATTATTGTCCTTATCTTTTGCTGTTATTATTACAATGTTTTTTACATGCAGACTATTCATTGTGTTCTCTTATTCTTCTTCTGAACATATATTACATTATTTAATTATTTACATGCAGACTATTGTCCTTTGCTCTTTATTACAATGTTATTGAATTTCTGGATGAGGACTATCATTATTTAATCTATTTACATGCAGACTTTCTTGCTGTTATTATTACCATTGTTCTGTCTGAATTTCTGGGATGAGGACCTTTATTTAATCTATTTACATGCAGACTATTCTCCTTATCTTTGCTGTTATTATACCTGATCGCCTTCTGTCTGAATTTCATGATTATTATTTAAACATTTTCATTTAGATTAATATTTTCCTTATCTTTGCTGTTATTATTACAATGTCTGAATTTCTGGGATGAGGACCTATTATTATTTAATCTTATTTACATGCAGACTATTATCCTTATCTTTTGTTGTTATTATTACAATGTTTTGCCTTTTGTCTGAATTTCTTCTTGAGGACATATATTATTTTATTATTTACATTCAGATTAATGTCCTTATCTTTGCTGTTATTATTACAATGTTTTGGCCATTGTGTTTAATCTATTTCTTCTTCAGAACATATATTACATGATTATTATTTACATTCAGATTATTGTCCTTATCTTTGCTGTTATTATTACAATGTTTTTTGGCCATTGTGTTCTCTGTTCTTCTTCAGAACATATATTACATCTGATTATTATTTTCATTTTCTGGGATGAGGATTATCATTATTTAACCTATTTACATGCAGACTATTATTATCTTTTGCTGTTATTATTACAATGTCCTTTGTGTCTCTCTTTGAGGACATATATTATTTATTATATTTACATGCAGACTATTGGCCATCTTTTGCTGTTATTATTACTGTTTTTCTTCTGAACATGAGGACATATCATTATTTGATTATTTTTTCATTTAGACTATTGTCCTTATCTTTGCTGTTATTATTACAATGTTTTGGGATTGTGTTCTCTGTTCTTCTTGAATTTCTGGGACATATATTACATGATTATATTTACATTCAGACTATTGTCCTTATCTTTGCTGTTATTATTACAATGTTTTGCCATTGTGTTCTCTTTCTTCTTGAGGACATATATTTACATGCAGACTATTATCTCTTATGATTGCTTTATTATTACCTGATTTGTCTGAATTTCTGGATGAGGATCTATCATTATTTAATCTATTTACATGCAGACTATTCTCCTTTATCTTTTGCTGTTATTATTACAATGTTTTTCTGGGATGAGGACATATTTATTATTTACATGCAGACTATTCTATCTTTGCTGTTATTATTACCTGATCGCTTTTTTGAGGAGAATCTTTTACATGCAGACTATTATCCTATATTACATGATTATTATTTGTCTGATTGAGATTAATGTCCTTATCTTTTACTGTTATTATTACAATGTTTTATTATTACATTGTGTTCTCTGTTCTTCTTCAGAACATATTTATTATTTATGATTATTATTTATCATTCAGATTAATGTCCTTATCTTTTCTGGATGATTATTTAAATTTTTGGCTGTTATGAGGACATATATTACAGACTTATTGTCCTTCTTTGCTGTTATTATTACAATGTTTTGGCTTGTGTTCTTCTTCAGAACATATATTACATGATTATTATTTTCATTCAGATTAATGTCCTTATCTTTGCTGTTATTATTACAATGTTTTTCAGATCTGAATGGGATGAGGAGTTATCATTATTGTGTTCTTCTGTTCTTCTTCAGAACATATATTACATGATTATTATTTACATTCAGATTAATGTCCTTATCTTTGCTGTTATTATTACAATGTTTTGGCCATTGTGTTCTCTGTTCTTCTTCAGAACATATATTACATGATTATTATTTACATTTAGATTAATGTCCTTATCTTTGCTGTTATTATTACAATGTTTTCTGGCCATTTATTTTCTATTTACTGTTCTTTCTTCTTTGCAGAACATATATTACATGATTATTATTTACATTTAGATTATTGTCCTTATCTTTTGCTGTTATTATTACAATGTTTTGAATTTCTGCCATTGTGTTCTCTGTTCTTCTTTGCAGAAGGACCTATCATATTTCATATTACATGATTATTATTTTCATTTCAGATTAATGTCCTTATTTTGCCTGTTTATTTAATTATTTACAATGTTTTGGCCATTGTGTTCTCTGTTCTTCTTCAGAACATATATTATATGATTTATTATTTCTCATTTTGCAGATTAATGTCCTTATCTTTGCTGTTATTATTATTTACAATGTTTTGGCCTTTGCTGTTATTATTGTTTTCTGTCTTCTTTCTGGGATGAGGACTTCATTATTTAATCTATTTTACATGCATTCTCCTTATCTTTGCTGTTATGTTATTATTATTTTCCATATACATTTCTATGCAGACTGTTCTTCTTCAGATTATTATTTGTCCTTTTTTTACATGCAGACTATTCTCCTTATCTTTGTTTATTATTACCTGATCGCCTTATTATTACAATGTTTTGGACTATTGTGTTCTCTGTTCTTCTTCAGAACATATATTACATGATTATTATTTTCATTCAGATTAATGTCCTTATCTTTGCTGTTATTATTACAATGTTTTGTCTGAATTTTGTGTTCTCTGTTCTTCTTCAGAACATATATTACATGATTATTATTTTCATTCAGATTAATGTCCTTATCTTTTACATGCAGACTATATTATTATTACAATGTTTTTATTACTCATTTCTGTCTGAATTCTTGTGTTCTCATTATTTAATCTTCTTCATGCAACATTATATTACATTATTATTATTATTTTCATTCATTATTTATTATTTACATGCAGACTATTCTCCTTATCTTTTGTTGTTATTACAATTTTTGTCTGAATTTACATGAGGATTATTATTTAATCTATTTTTGCAGACTATTATCCTTATCTTTGTTATTATTACCATTTTCTGTCTGAATTTCTTGGATGAGGATATATCATGATTATTATTTACATTCAGATTATTGTCCTTATCTTTGCTGTTATTATTACCTGATCGTTTTGAATTCTCCATTGTGTTCTCTGTTCTTCTTCAGAACATATATTATTTACATGCATTATTATTTTATTATTCAGTCTGATTAATGTCCTTTTACATCTTTGCTGTTATTATTACCTGACAATTTCTGGATTTTTATTTAATCTATTTACATGCAGACTATTCATTTGTGTTCTTATTGTTCTTCTTCAGAACATATATTAGGACCTATGATTATTATTTTTTACACATTCAGATTAATGTCCTTATCTTTGCTGTTATTATTACAATGTTTTGGCCATTGTGTTCTCTGTTCTTCTTCAGAACATATATTACATGATTATTATTTTCATTCAGATTAATGTCCTTATCTTTTGCTGTTATTATTATTTATTTAATCAATGTTTTGGCCATTGTGTTCTCTGTTCTTCTTCAGAACATATATTACATGATTATTATTTTCATTCAGATTAATGTCCTTATCTTTGCTGTTATTATTACAATGTTTTGGCATGCAGACATTGTGTTTCTTTTTGCTGTTTATTACCTGTTTTTGGCCTTCTTCAGAACATATATTACATGATTATTATTTTCATTCAGATTAATGTCCTTATCTTTGCTGTTATTATTACAATGTTTTGGCCATTGTGTTCTGTTTAATCTTCTTCTTCTTCAGAAATGTCATATATTACATGATTTTTATTTCTTCTTCGTCATTTAGATTAATGTCCTCCTATCTTTGCTGTTATTTATTACAATGTTTTGGACCATCTTTGCTGTTCTCTGTTCTTCTTCAGAACATATATTACATAATTATTATTTACATTTAGATTAATGTCCTTATCTTTGCTGTTATTATTACAATGTTTTGGCCATTGTGTTCTCTGTTCTTCTTGAGAACATATATTACATGATTATTATTTACATTTGAGGACCAGATTAATGTCCTTATCTTTGCTGTTATTATTACAATGTTTTCTGTCTGAATTTTGTTCTTGTTCTTCTTCATCTTTGCATATATTACATGATTATTATTTTCAAGACTAATGTCCTTATCTTTTGATTATTACAATGTTTTGGCCATTGTGTTTATCCTGTTTTCTTCAGAACATTATTATGTTATTATTTACATTTGATTATTGTCCTTATCTTTGCTGTTATTATTACCTTGTTTTGTGTTCTGTTCTTCTTCAGAACATATATTACATGATTATTATTTTCATTCAGATTAATGTCCTTATCTTTGCTGTTATTATTACAATGTTTTGGCCATTGTGTTCTCTGTTCTTTAATTCAGAACATATATTACATGATTATTATTTTCATTCAGATTAATGTCCTTATTATTACCTGATCGCTGTTATTATTACAATGTATTGGCAGACATTGTGTTCTTGCTTATTACCTTCTTCTTCAGAACATATATTACATGATTATTATTTTCATTCAGATTAATGTCCTTTATCTTTTCTGCTGTTATTATTACAATGTTTTGGCCATTTTGTTCTCTGTTCTTCTTCAGAACATATATTACATGATTATTATTTTCATTCAGATTAATGTCCTTATCTTTGCTGTTATTATTACAATGTTTTGAATTTCTGGCCATTGTGTTCTCTGTTCTTCTTCAGAACATATATTACATGATTATTATTTTCATTCAGATTAATGTCCTTATCTTTGCTGTTATTATTACAATGTTTTTCTCCTTATTTTGTGTTCTCTGTTCTTCTTCAGAACATATATTACATGATTATTATTTTCATTCAGATTAATGTCCTTATCTTTGCTGTTATTATTACAATGTTTTGGCCATTGTGTTCTCTGTTCTTCTTCAGAACATATATTACATGATTATTATTTTCATTCAGATTAATGTTTTGCCTTCTTCTGTCCTTATCTTTGCTGTTATTATTACAATGTTTTGGCCATTGTGTTCTCTGTTCTTCTTCAGAACATATATTACATGATTATTATTTTCATTCAGATTAATGTCCTTATCTTTGCTGTTATTATTACAATGTTTTGGCCATTGTGTTCTCTGTTCTTCTTCAGAACATATATTACATGATTATTATTTTCATTCAGATTAATGTCCTTATCTTTGCTGTTATTATTACAATGTTTTGGCCATTGTGTTCTCTGTTCTTCTTCAGAACATATATTACATGATTATTATTTTCATTCAGATTAATGTCCTTATCTTTGCTGTTATTATTACAATGTTTTTGAGGACCTATCATTATTTAATCCATTGTGTTCTCTGTTCTTCTTCAGAACATATATTACATGATTATTATTTTCATTCAGATTAATGTCCTTATCTTTGCTGTTATTATTACAATGTTTTGGCCATTGTGTTCTCTGTTCTTCTTCAGAACATATATTACATGATTATTATTTTCATTCAGATTATTTGTCCTTATCTTTGATTATTATGTCCTTTCTTCTTTGAACATATTTATTATTATTATTTTCATTCAGATTAATGTTTTCTTTGCTGTTATTATTTACAATGTTTTTCTCCTTATTTTTGTGTTATTATTCTGTTCTTCTTCAGAACATATATTACATGATTATTATTTACATTTAGATTAATGTCCTTATCTTTGCTGTTATTATTACAATGTTTTGGCCATTGTGTTCTCTGTTCTTCTTCAGAACATATATTACATGATTATTATTTACATTTAGATTAATGTCCTTATCTTTGCAGTTATTATTACAATGTTTTGGCCATTGTGTTCTCTGTTCTTTTTCAAAACATATATTACATGATTATTATTTTCATTCAGATTAATGTCCTTATCTTTGCTGTTATTATTACAATGTTTTGGCCATTGTGTTCTCTGTTCTTCTTCAGAACATATATTACATGATTATTATTTTCATTCAGATTAATGTCCTTATCTTTGCTGTTATTATTACAATGTTTTGGCCATTGTGTTCTCTGTTCTTATTCAGGTGTCTGCCAATCAGGATAACCATCAGGATTTTTGAATTGAAAGCTTTATTTAATCTACAGAGATATATTGAATTCCTTCCACTACCCATGTCTAGGGATATTTGGTCTAGTTCTTATTTTTAGTACTGCTCAGTTATTGCTTGCCCTGTTTCCACTAAGTCTAAGTGTGAACTACCTGACCCAGGGATTGAACTGATAATTATTATGTCATAGACTTAATCTCAGTGAACTCAAATTAATATGTCATAAGACATAGTAATTTTGAATTAAGTTCTTTTGATCTATAATGCAGACTTACACTCAGTAAGCAATAACAGAATAGAAGTAAATATTAATTTTCAAAACTTTGCCTGTGTATACCAGGTTAAAAAAAAAGAGGTTATATAGTAGAAAATAATTTATGATTTATCACCTACAAGTATGCATAACTCTATAAGTTATAACATCAAACAGTAAAAGACAATTTTAATTTTGAACAAGTAATATAAGTGACAGAAAGTTAAACTCCATGTTTAATCCATACAGAACTGGAAAATCATGTTCTGCTATGAATTTGTAGTGAGTCCCGATAAAAATACAATATATAAACAAAAATAAAAAGAATTCAAATTAAAATAATTTGTGCTTTCCTTTAAACCCCTTCTTTCTTTCTTTCTTTCTTTCTTTGAACTTCTTTTTCTATACTTCTCTCAACCTATGAGAAGGCAACTCCCCTACAGAAAAAAGGAGGAGGAAGAAGAAAAAAACTAAACCCATCAAAAAACACCAGAAGTTTGCAGGAGCAGAGCTTACTTATTTGTAAGTGGAAACTACCAAAAATCAGGGGGGCTTCAGTCATAACTTCTGTTATAAAAAATATGAAAAAGAAAGGATCACTGGAAAATAAAATAATTTGACAAATCAAAAAAAATTGACACAAAATGACTTTTTAAACTTTGAGTCTATTCAAAAGGATATAAACAGACACTTCTGGGTGAGTGCCATAAGTACGGCAGAAGTATGCTACCACATAGAAACCAACCATGTATGATGTGTCAAGAATCAATTAAAAGGTCATCTGCTACTGATATTTCCACCCTATTAAGGGTCAAGATAAAATACAGTAGATTGACTTTGACCTAATTTCTCACATTACTGCTACCTCTATCATGGTCTTACTTCAAAACAACCACTAATGAACATTTCTCCAGACTACCATCAATATCCAGCTTATTAACAAACTTTTTGCTACACCGAATACCAAATACACTAACCATTCTAAAGAAATTAAATAAAAATATATTACTTATTTTAACCCTTAAGTCAGTTCATTTTATGTCCTATGTTTACAATAAGAATAATTATCCTAGCAGCTATCAACACTGGTGACCTTCTGATATGAACACATTTGCCACAAATTCATATAATATATATAGTGGACTCAGCAGTTTTCAATCAGCTTGTTTGAATCATCTTCAAGACACAAGAGCAAGATCTAAAAGGTCAGCCAATCTAACAGTGATCTCATCCCACAATACTTACTCTTGCTCCATATGTGGCCTCCTAGTGGGTCTTAAGTGCCATTTAAGCTTATCATACAAAATTTCATGACTGAATCAATTAAGTAGTCAGATCCTCATATGTCGAAACCAATGGGAGAGTCCATTATATATATATATATATATATGGGAGACTATTATATATAAATTTTTATATATCAGAACAATGGTATGAAAATTAGTTCTTGGAAAAATCTTAGAGAAGGAAAACTCTGAATTCAAAAACAGCCTGAAGTGGAATGGGTTCTGTCAGTCTATCTTGCTGTAGACACACCGCTGATGGTATGGCTGCAGTACATGTGGTACCTTATGATCTAATGGGTGACATAACTTGTGACAATGATTATTTGTTTTTAACAATGAGAATATATTTAAAAAGATAACAGCTGCTGTTACAGCTGCAGTGCATAATGAGCTTTTAGTGATAGCAACAAATAAATTTCAAAATAACCTCTAAACATTATTACAAACTATGTAGAAGTATGAAATCAAAATAATTAATAATGAAAGAAAAATAAAATTAAGAGAAAAATTATATGTTAAGTAATGAAATTCCTTTAAAATATAGTTAAGAACGATAATTAACAATAAAAGAAAAAATTTAGAATATGAAAAAATAGTTAAATAAATATAGAATCCTGAGGTCCAGGGACAGCTCTCTCTCTGACAGGTCATGTGGTTGCCAACAAATAAGTCCAAACTTTTTATCTCTGTATATGTATATGTTCTTTAAAATATACAATCTTTTCTCTGAAATGTATACTAAAGCATTTTTTCATTTTTGTTTACATTTACTGTATTGTATCTTGTATATGATTTGTTTTCAATTTATATATTTCCATTGTGAGGCTGATGATGTCTTTTTAAACCCCAAACAAAATTACATATATATAAAAACAAGAAGTTCATACAGACAAGGGCAACACATCACCAGAACAACCACAACAAGCTACAGGACTTATGATGTGACATGATGATAGTATCTATCATACATTATCGTGCCTCAAACTTTTGCTGATCTTATCAGGTATTCATAGTAAGGAAAAGAAAAGGCTCTAATATCTTTAGCTACTTCAAAGAAATTGCTTCACAAATTAAACTTTATTTGATTTTCCTGTATGGCTTTCTAATTTGAGCACAGATGTTGTTTGAAAGAAAAAAAAATCTGAGTCAGAATTCACATCAGTCCCTACTCAAAATTTACTCCTGAACTAAATGTATTTACTTCTGCTCAGTGTCTTTTCTAAAGGAGAACATGGTTACCCACTTGACCGCCATCTTTTTTTAACAAACACAAGGCAAAAGAACTTTTGCTGTCTGCTGAAAATAATTTGAATCCAAAATCTATTGTGCTATCTTTAAACTAGAATTTTCTGCTTTGAGTGTCTCTTTCAGCGAGGATATTTATTTTTATACTGGCATCAGAGACTCAAATCCTGGATAAAATAAAATGAGTTTTGTTCTCAGTTCAAAACACATTTTAAGTTTAACTTAACCCAGCTGACATCTGTGATTATCCCAGCAAATGCTTCTGTTCTTGGATCTAGAAATAGTAATGTAATGGCAGTAATTTTATTTCATACTATTTTGAATAGTTGTCTCGTATATACAAATAGTTGAATTCTAATGATGAGAATTGACAAAATTAAATCAATTTAATTGAGTTCAGTTTTATAATTTCATTACTTTAATTTGGTTAATTTATTTATATTTGAAATTTAAAATTAAGGTAAAGTTTTTCAATTAAATACTACCCCAATATGCTAATAGTGATCTATCTATCCCAGTCTGCCCATAGCTACCTATCTATCTATCCCAGTTTGCTTATATCTATCTATCTATCTATCTATCTATCTATCTATCTATCTATCCCAGTCTGTTTCTATCTATCTATCTATCTATCTATCTATCTATCTATCTATCTACTCAAGGAGGGCAAAAAATATAAAATAGACTGAGGAATTGGGATTATTAATATGAAAACTTGAGGATTAATGACAATGACACATAAGATTTTCAAATAAAATTTAAAGAAAGAAAGAAACCATATGTATTTTTTAAAAATCATTTCACCCCAAGCAAGGTGATAAAATCATTAAGATGCTAGTGGTTACTGAGTGTAAAAGAATATGAAAAAAAATAACATTATTAAGGAGAAAGGACAATAAAAGAACAGGCTTCTAGGAGACAGAAGATGACAATTGACATCACATTTAAATTTTTGAAGATCAATGTTGATTGGAAAGCCAGAACCTAGAAGAGAATTCTGCAAGTGAGAAGTAAAAGAGATGAAACTGTTACATAGAACTTATAGAGTTATATCTAGTAATTTCAATTGTAAATTGATGAGACTTAACTGCCAATCTAGTACTGCACTTAAATTCCTAAAATAGAGATATCAGATAGGAATGCTAATCAGGATAGTTACCATAAAAATATTTATAGAAAAGCCACAGGGAAGCTATGTCATGGCAGTGGGAAAGTGACTGAAGCCAGATGCTAAGTTAGAACTGATAAAATTGCACTGTCTTCTTTGTATTTTATCAAGAATCTCTAAATATGTAGCAGACACATCAGACAAGATATGGCAGCAATATTCAATATTTAAAATATAAATGTATTATATACTTAATTAAAAGACTGATTAAAAGTATTAAATATGTAATTAAGAGTCTAATTAAAAATATAGTCAAATATGATATATCCAAAATGAATGTCTCATAAAATCAAATTATGTCATCCTTTTCAGCCAGTATTTGTTGACCTGATTTTTACATGGTTTTTGATGGTCATACAGCAATATTATGTTGAAACACCAGTTCTTGTATGATCACTGAAGTTAAGCAATGTCAAGCCTGGTTAGTAACTAGATGGGTGACCACTTGGGAATACTAGGTGCTATAAGCTTGGGTGTGTGGATGGTGTAATGGATAATGACTCAGAATTTCAAGCTATTATCCATTACTCCAGCAGTTGCAATATGTCCATAACAGTTCGATCAAAAAGCTCCATGTGTTTGTCAATATGAAAAACATTATTCTCCTCCATGACAATGCGAGTCTGTGTATAGCAAGAATAACACAGGAAAAAAAAATTTGAACTTGGTTGGTTTGTTCTATCCATCTTGCCATACTCACCTGACTTTACAGCAACCAATTATTGTCATTTTCGGTTACTGCAAAATGCTTTAGTGGAGAAAACTTTCTCTCATGAAAACCAGATTCAAGAGTTTGCTGAAAATTTTTCACCTCAAAACCTGCAGAATTTTATTTTATTTATTTTTTAATCATTTCAGCACAAACTAAGCAGTAGAACCACTAATACACAAGTGGTTACTAAGTGCAAAACAAGAAGTAAGAAGAGAAACATTATTAAAAACTGAGAACAATCAAAGAAGAGTAATCAAGAAGACAGTAGATAATGATTGTGATTGCATATAAATTTTTGAAGATTAAAGTTGGCTGGAAAGCATGGAAATGGAAGAGAGTCTATAAAAGAGAAGTTAGATAGAGGAAACTGTTAACATAGAACTTACAGTTGCATCTAACCAATTCAACAATAAATTGATGAGACCTTGTTGCTAATCTAGTACTGCACTTAAATTCATAAAGTTTAGGTACCATAGTGGAATGTTCATCTGAACAATTAACATGAAAGTATTTATAGATAAGGGACAAGGAAGCTACATTATGGCAGTGGGAAATTTGATGTGCGACATCAGAACCAAGTATATTGCCGATTCTTTGGATTTTATCAAGGATCTCTAAATATATACCAAGATCACCAGACTATATATTGCGGCAATATTCATTGCATGGACTATTGGTAGACTTATAATTATGTAAAATAAATTCTGATGAGAAAAATTATCTAGCATCAGTGAACCATCTGTTTTAGTAGCAGACCTAGCAATTGAATCAATATAATCTTTTGACTTATTGAAGAGTTGTGGCAACAGGTTATTATGAATAATGGTGAATATAGAATTGAATAAAACATAATTGAACTTTATTTTTTGAAGAATAAAATTGATAAACAAAAATGGAAATTATTTATGACTCAACCTAATAACAGCCATTTCTCCTTACATAGTTGATTACATTATTTGTTAAGTACTGGACTTTTATGTAATATTAGTCTTCTTATAGAGAAAATGAGAACAAAAAGTTTGCTTATACTTAGAATTAGAAGGAGATTATCGTAATTTCTAGCACACATAATAAGGTTAGAGGGCTTAGAAAATTTAACACTCACTGGACATATTGACAGCCAAAGGGACAACAGAAGGCAGTATATAATGAGCTTATGTAAATGGTTGATAGAACAAGAATTAGGAGAGATATAATAAAAAAACTTTATTAAGAGCTATAAAAGCAGGAAGTTTTGGAGAGCCATGATTACCTATCATTTGAAAGAACATGACCCATAGAAGAAGAAGTAGAAGAAGAAGAAGAAGAAGAAGAAGAAGAAGAAGAAGAAGTATATGAGTCAGGTTTGAGATAGTTTCCTATGTAATGAAACAGCACTTTTGCAGTTAATTTCATAGATGGTTCAAGTATGTCTTTTTTTGATGTTTTAATCATTGTCTTTACCTGTAAAATAAATAAACTATTTTTTTACCCATGGTACTGATGCTTTGCCTGTTTATATTTTGTTATTTGTTTCATGCTTTTCTTCTACAGGAGAATGATATTTTTTCTTGCTCAAGATGGTTTGATGAAGGATCAAGTGAAACATCTGAATAGTGAGATAAATGGCCTCTGTTCAAACTACTTCAGAGCCTGACTTGATGTATGTTTGATTTCTTTTTTATTCTTCTCTCATCACTAATAGAGATTTATTTCCTCTGGCTACAGATACTTTGAGCAAGGATCAAGTGAATTAACTTTTGCAATGTTCTGAACATCCTTCTGATCCTGACTTGATATATGATTAAATTTGGCTTTTTTTATTCTTCAGCATCTCATCCACAAGTGAGATTTATTTTTTCCTCCAGCAAATTTGAACTAGGATCAAGTAAAATAACTTTTTCTGTCTACCTGATCTTGCTTAACATGATGTTTGAATTTGGCTGTACTGTTCAAGGAGTCTCATCTGCCAGGAAAATTTTTTTCTTGGAAGAATTTTTTTTTTTTTTTACCAGTCTCGGATAGCAGTTGCTTCAGGCATGACAAAGGTCAGTATTCCTTTAGCTATCAAAGTAGAGCAACTGAATTGATTAGAGCCTCATGGAGACTGATTTGTAAGCCTAATTTGTGATTCTTGTTTAATCACCTGTGATGTTTGACGAATCTTGTGCTTAGCAGATGGCTGTGAGTTACAAACTTTAATAAGTTATTCCAGCTACAAATATATAACAGTTATCCATCAGAATGTCTCTTCTTTTCATTATAATTACATTCAGACATATTAAAAGATAAACGAAGGAAACTTCATTTTCTGAAATGCAGGGAATAAATTGACTTATCAAGTAGTCTTTGAAAAAAAAGCATGAGAAAGAGAGAAAAAGGAAGAGAAAGAATGTGAGAAAAAGGGCAGATAGAGAAAGAGGGTGAAAGAGAAAGAGGGAGAGAAAAAGAAAGAGATAGATAGAAAGAGAGGGAGAGAAAGAGGGAGAGAGATACATAGAGGGGGAGAGAAAAGAGGGAGAGAGATAGAGTGGGAGAGAGAAAGAGAGGGAGAAAGGGAGAGAGTGAAAGAGGTATAGAGAAATAGACAGATAGATAGATAGATAGATAGAGAGAGAGAGAGAGAGAGAGAGAGAGAGAGAGAGAGAGAGAGAGAGAGACTGTCTTATTTTATAATTTTCTTGAAGTTTTGAACTGGTATCTGATAAAGTGAAGCATTTCACATAAATGTTGACATTTCTGTTGCAAACAACTTGCCTCAGCTTCCATTTCCCATAATGAACCACACCCCTGACCTCAGGCTTTTGGACAAAAAGAAGAAAAAAAATCATCAAATGTAAGTAGAATTTTGCCAGTGGTAGAACAGTGCCAATTCCAAGATGAAGATGTTTGTCAACAAAAGCAGAAATTAGAAACGTATTGTAAAAAGATTCTTAATTAAGGAATTCTTGATGAGAAGAAATTAAATATATTTTGCATAAATAGATATATTGTTACATGAAACTTAGTATAGACAATGCAAAAATTTGAAGAACAAATATCTAATTTGACTAATAAAATGCATTAATGATTAAATTTTTAGTATTCATATGAGTTTACATTCATGAACATTCACAAACACGCATACATACACACATGTATATATAAAAATATATACATATGGAGATTCTGTGTATTTAGACAGCAAATGTTTTTTAAGGCAAATATTATTAACTAGATTAAAAGCCAGCCTCTCAAGAAGAGCTGAAAATTGATTGCTGCATTTAAGTATTGTATCAATATTTAAGCTTACCTTTTAAAAGTTCAACAATAATTCTTCTACTGCCACTTAATTTAAAGACAATTTGATGTACATATGTCCTTATTTTCCATACAAACAATTATTTTTATTTCATGGATGACTTTCGCTGGATTTTGCAGCTAATTTCAATTATTCCCAAATTTATTTCCAAGATATAAAAATTGTTATTGTACCAAAAATTTTGTCTATATTTTTGAGATGAGGTATTATGTACACTATTTACATTATTCGGACTATTGTCCTCATCTTTGTTGCCATATTTATCACAATGTTTTGGCAATTGTATGCTCCGGCCTTCTTCAGGTGGTTGGAATGTCGAACTGAACCCTTTATTTTGCTCACTGGGTAGACTGTTCTAGATCGACGTACCATGTGGAACTAGAATGGATGTCAGTTATCAGTTACCTCCTGTTAATTCACCTCTCCAAGTTCTCCACTGCCTTAACCAGGTATTGAACTCCTTAAGGACATATAGCACAGTGGATAAAGGTGTTGGTGAGATCCAGTGACAGGACCCAAAGAGTTGTGAGTTCAATACCTGGTTAAGGCAGTGGAGAACTTGGAGAGGTCAATTAACAGGAGATAACTGATAACTGACATCCATGGAACTAGAACAGTCTACCACAGTGAGCGAAATAAAGGGTTCAGTTTGACATTCCAACCACCTGAAGAAGGCCAGAGTGTTAAATGGCCAAAACATTCAGATATAAGCACATACTTTATGCATGAATATGTAAAGGTACTTGTGTGATTATATATATATATATATATATATATATATATATAAAGGAGCTGCACAGTCTTCACTTTCTAGTCTTGATAGAGTCCAAAAGCATCTCTGCATTCTTGTGGATGAGGAATTACTTTCTATCCTAAACTCCTTTTCCCCAGATAAAATGTTACAAGCATCTTGCTACTCTATCAATATTTCTATGGAAAGTGTTCCACCAATTCTAACCTTCACAAATAAAACCCGCCATCAAACCACCCTCATTCATTTCGTATTCCAATGATGTAAGTTACACCTGAGTAAATTCTTTCCATGAACCACATCTCTTGAAAAATTAATTTCGGTTTAGCTCTCTTTGGAGGAAGTGTGGGTTTGTAAACAGTGACTATTATGGCTGATATAGCGAGACTCTCTGGCAAAAGCGAATTGAGTCCTGTCAGTCACTGTGTGTTTATCTAAAAATAAATACACTAAAATTCACCTTCATCCCTGCTGTGCGCCAATGGCTTAGTGGTAGAATCGCCGACTGACGCCAATTCAGTCGGGTCTCGATCCTAGCTAGAGGCAACCAGATGTCTAGCCACACTGAAGAGCTGTGAAACAGAGAAACAGTCTGTCTGTGGATGACATTATATATATATGAATAAAGACAAAGGGCAAATGTAAGGAATTATTTTGTAACATGTATATATAATAAATACTAAAATATTATCTGGAACTTTATATTGGGCACACACTCTCTCATAGATGAACTTGTCACCTGTCATAACTCAGTGCAATCCATGGACACATCAATCAGCATATGTTGAAAAATATAACTACCAACATAAGACAAATATTAATAGGTCACACCAAAATACTTTATAGCACCAAATGCAAGGAAAGACATAAAACCCTAGAAGCCATTATTATACAAAATAAACATTATCAAAACAAAATATCATTCAGCACAGGAGATGGTATCTTGAAGTGCATAAGATGTGCACATTATATTAGCATTGAAAATAAAATAAAATAAAATAATTAATTGCATTCTTCTTGTGCAGCCTCATTCCCAATAACTGTTACACCTGATGTCATACTTGACCATTTCAAACTTCCAAAGACTACCAGGATATCAACAAAGAAATTCTAATTGCCACATATGCATCACATTAGTTCTTGATAATGACTGCAATAACCGAAAGTACAATAACAAAATATAAACTTGGAACAGTTTATTTGCAACTTTGAGTACAATACTCTCAGGAACTTATCAGAAAATTGGAAAAATATAATAAAAAATTAAATAGACACATTGTGTCAATTCTTTTTAATTAAACTTGTTTGTTGGCTGAATAGTTGCTACCTAAATATAACTTATTCATATATATATATATATATATATATATATATATATGAAGAAATATAGTCTTAAGGTGTGCTATATTTATGGGATAAAGTGCTCGATATCAGAGATAGAGCGTGTGTAAATATAAAAGTGAACATAGAAGTCAACACTTAGAGGCATATAGCATGAAACAGACTGTCACCTCTAAGTGTTGACTTCTATGTTCACTTTATATATATATATATATATATATATATAAATTAAAAATAAAAAGTTTATGATACCCATCTATAATTGACTAAAAGTTTTGTGATGTTAACGTTCCTTAAGACATTGCAAAACTTTTAGTTGTTCACAAACAAATATTATGAAATTTTTATTTTATTGAGAATAATTATTGGTCTAGATAACTACTATGCTGTATAATTTTATATCTCAACAAACAATATTTACAAAAATAGTAAGACAAATTGGAGAAAAGTTTTTATGATGCATATCATCGGATGATTGGATGAAACACATTGCAAAATCTTTTCTACAAGCTGTCATATTATTTTTTTAAATGAAATAGTACTGTCTGCAAATGACATAATTTAGCTCTTGAAAATATATTTCAATTTAGCACTGTTGAGTGATAGGCTAATTCTATAAACAACAGCCGCCTGCGTTAATGCAAAGTTCTTCAGTCAAATGAATTGGAGCACTCCAGCTGTTTGGCATTTGTTTACATTCATAAAAACAATATGCTAGATTTAGCTGTTTCTCTCTGTTGAATGAAGATAGCTCAGTGGTAGAAGCTCTGACTGACACCAAATCAGTTGGGTTTCAATCCTGGCTTGAGACATTTGGATGTCTAATTGCACTGAGGAGCTGTTAAACAGTACTGTCTATAAATGACATATATATATGTATATATAGTTTTCCCTTCTGCAGGCTGATTCTTTATTCCTGCAAGGATCTGTGGTTCCTGCTTTTTTCTGCTAGTATCAAAGTCTACTCCTTTATTTCGTGCTTTAGTACTGGCAACTCAGGCAGTTGCTTGAGGTACCATCATGCCACCATGTTATGTGTTTGGGATCTTCCAAAACTAAAGCTAATAAAAATATACTTTCAGTCATCTATTGCTCAAGACAGATTAAATTCTTTTGCTTTTTTGTCAATAGAAAATAATCTTGTAAAGAAGATAGTTGTAGAAAGTGCTATGAAAAGACTTGCTGATCTAAAGTCTAGAAAAAAAATGTAGGTAAGACAATGAATGTTTTCTTTAACTTGTGTTAAGTTGTATATTGTAATAAACTCATTATTCTACATCTTCAGTTCTTCTCTTTGTGAAAACTTTAAAAATTGTATTTGTAAGAGTGTCAAAGTTCAGCTTGTCTGGGGTGCCAGCAACTCTGGAGCCATCACTGCTCACAATCTTAATTTTTCACAACACTTATATGTGCATTTCTCTATACTGCATTCAGTCCATTATGCAGGCTAATCACCAAGGTGGAGAGGGAAAAGGAAAACCTCACTCTGCGCCTCTGGAAAATTATTTGTGCCCCCCTCCTACTATCTGTGAATGTGATGCGAACTAATTTTAATGTCAGAAAATACACTTCTACCAACAGGGTCTGTTTCAGACTTGTTACCCTTCTCCACTGGACTTGATACCCCTACTCCTTAGTAATATTCTGGTGATGATGATGATGACTGCTATTGATTATGAGAGAAAATAATAAAATCTAAAAATAATGAGTTATTAAAATTTATTTGTAAATGAATTCAGTTCTTTGTTTCTTTTTGTCAAATTCATTGATCACTTTGTTGTAAAAATATCAGCACCACACTCTACCTTCATCTTTTCCAAAAGGACTTTATTCATGGAAATGAAAACTAAATTACTTAATTGCTCTTTACTTTAGGAACACCTCATATAATTATTTACACACTTTAGTGAAGAAAACAATCTCTCACAGGAAGCAGATGTGGCAGGTATGGTTAGAATCAAATGTAGATGTAGACATTTTTATTTTAATTTTTAAAAAACATTTAAATAAGATTCTTATCACTTGATAACAGGTGTCAGAAAATGGCGTTGATTGATGACTGGAAAAGTGAAAATTTGTACTTTTAATGGAAACTAAATTAACATTGTTTTAATTTAAATTGTTTTAATTACACAAATATTCTTTTAAGATAAAGTTCAACCTTTCTTTTTAAAATAACACCAACATTACTACATGAAATTTGAATTTAAATACTTTTAATATAATTTTAAAATTAGGTGTTGCAGTGAATTTTTAAAAAAATGTCCTTTAACAAAATGTAATGTGTTAAAAGGAAATTATATACAATATTATCAAGAAATTTTTATATAACTTTAAAAAAATAATTTTTAACATTTAAAATCAAATCCTGAGGTATTGAAATGGAAGAAAACTTACCTTTTAATCACAAAAAATGGATTTTCTGTTTGCTGCTTTTTACTCTACATATGAACTAGTCAAAAGCTTTCTGGGTAATGGTCACATGACTGAATCCAGGTCATAAGAAGGAGTCAAGAATATTTCCATGGGTTAAAACTTTTTAAAAGTCAGTAAAAAAAAGAATTTTTGATGTGACACTAAAGTCTCCTATATACTCTTCAGAACCGAATAATACAAATATTTTGTCTAAATCTGTCCAACAATAAGTCCTTTGAATAGGCAAGTCTTTGATTTCAGCTTCACACAATAAAACATCATCTCTTCAGTAGAGAGTGTCTTCTGGCTTAATATGGTTGGAAAGCAAGCAAAAGAATTTCTGCTTTATGGTTGCTTTTACTCTGTGCCCCACCCACACACACTTTATTATTATGTCTATTGTTTTTGTTAACCCAGCTTGAAGGGAATAATAAAACAGGGAAGGCATTATTACACAAAATTATTTATCCTCGAAAAAATGTAAGGCATGCAGTGCATTTGTTGCATACATGGATCCTTTGCCTCTGTTGTAGTTTTCTGACATCTCCATATCTACATATCTTGCATTGTTAAGTATATGTCCACTGATAAATCCTGGTAGGTTCTTCAGTTCCCTTAGGATAGTGTTACTGTAGAGCTGAATAAATCTTGGAAGAAGATGCATCCTTGTCTCACATCCCTTCCTATTTTTGTATAGATACTCAATTCATTTTCTATCTCTATGCAGACAGTTTGCATAAGATCTGGATAATTCTAAACTCCTTTCTAATTAGATCGAGTTTTCCTAGCAGTTCAAATAGATTCTTATGCCATACCTTGTAAAATACTTTTAGTCTGCTTGGTTTGTTTTTATGGGTGAACTAGTGAGAGCATCATCTATGTTAAACAGGTTTCTAAGAATATGAAATACAAGTTCAATCCTTGCAGGAGTCTATATTTTTTTTATTTCCAATCAATGCTGTTTATATAATAATCACAGACAGTAAACAACTTGATTGTTTCTATAAAGGGTAAAAATAAGATGAAAGATAAACTAGCAATAGTTTATATAGAACCTACCATTGCATCTTGAATTAAAAATAGCACTGTTGAAGTCCTTAAAAGAGTAAATAAGATAATACAAAAAGTTCAAGTTGAAGTGATTTCTCCAAATTACCAGGATCTAGGAGAGCTAGTAGAAATTGTATTGTTTACTGATGTTTCTTTTGAGAATCTCTCTAATGGTGGAAGTCAAGGGGGTTTTGTTATATATATTTGAAGGGGACAGATACTAGAATTAACCCCCCCATCATTTGGCAGTTAAAGAAAATAAGAAGATTGGTGACAAGTACTACTAGGGTGGATAGCTAAATCCCGTTGCAGACACCTCCTTGAGCACATCTGTGTTTCTTCAACATCCCCAATCTATGGTTTATACTGCAAATGTACAGAACAGATATTATTTACATTTTCCTGGAGAGAGTGTATAATCTAGTGTGATCAGTGTAGTATAATCTAGTGTTGAACAAATCCAGTATACTTAAAGCCTCAGTCACAATGCTGTGTGATTTCTGTACAACCGTTTATGGATTCTGAACAAGTTTACCCAATTTCCCATACAAAGCTTGAATCAACCTTTTTGAACTATACCATGAATTTTATTTTACAGTAGATTCCTTCAGTCTTTAATTACTTCCTCAGAAGGTTTGAGAGGATTTAATAGTAATGAGCAAAGAAAATGTAATCAGAAAACCAAGATCAAATTCTGAATAATAACTAATATCCCAAGAATAATCAGCAAACCAGATTAAACCATATTTGATTATTACTGGGTTGCCATACTTGATAAATTATTAGGTTATCAGACTAAGTCATATTTCATTGTTATTGTGTTGCCAGACTAAGACATATTTCCTTGTCACTGGGTTATTAACTTAAGCCATACTTGATAATTATTAGGTTGGCCAACCAAGTCTTATTTCATTTTTATTAGGTTATCAGCCTAAGCCATATTTGATCATTATTGAGTTGTCAGACTAAGCTATACTTGATAATTATTAACTTTCCAGACTAAGTCATATTTCATTGTTATTAGGTTGCCAGATTAAGATGAATTTCATTGTTGCTGTGTTACTAGTCTAAGCCATACTTGATAATTATTAGGTTGGCAGACTAAGTCATATTTTATTTTTATTAGGTTTTCCAGATTAAATCATATTTCATTGTTAATGGGCAACTATCCTAAGCCATATATGGTCATTATTGAGTTGCCACCTAAGCCATATTGGATTCTTACTGGGTCACCAGGTGAATATACATGACTAAATTGTACGAAAAATATTTGAATTACTGGCAGATTAGAAATTGTAAATTTCAGGTTAAAATAATGGATTAGTTTTGCTAAAAGACTTTAGTTGTCTATATCCAACATATAAAAAGAATTGTGAAATGGCAAGAAAAACATATTGTAAAAGTAGTCAGGGTATTATAGAAATATAGTTATAACTTTCATTATTGTTTTTATATTCACACATTTTTAAATTGATTAATGTGTACCTGGGTGGTCATAGACTAACTGTAATGATAGAAACGTCCTAGAATGATTGTTATTTATAGTATGGCAAATGGGCCATTTAGCCTTTAGCACTAATTGCACTTTATAACACACTTGCTTTTTTAATGTTAAGTTGTATTATGCATTTGTTTAGCAGAGATAGTTTTGAGTGCCTTGGGCTTAACCTTTCTCAACATTATAATTGCATATGTACATAAAAGGATGAGAAATATATAAATATATAAGAATAATGAAAAGAAATGAAGAAACACCTGGAAGGTGTCAGATTACTTTTTCCCCACCAAAAAAGAGATTCTTTATGCATTAGTGGGAAATGTCTGCCATTACTTTTAAGAAAATAGAAGAAATTTTGGTTCTTTCAGTGCAACATAATCATAATTGTTAGTTTATTAATCAAATAGGAATGGGTGGTTTAATAGTCAGACATTGTATTGGCACTTCACTTTATCTCAATAATCAATTCACACAGTATAGATTTTCTGTCTGAAATTATGGGATGAGGAGTTATCATTATTCACATATATTTGGACTATTGTCCTCATTTTTGTTGTTGTTATCACAACATTTATCTGTTGTGTCCTCTGGCCTTCATCAGGTGTATATCAATCCAGGTAACCTACAGGGAATTCTTAACAGAACCCTTTATTTAATCTAGGTGGGGGTAGACTGATTTTTTCCACTGCTCATGTCTTGGTATATTCCAACTAGTTCTTATTTTTACTACTGCTCAGTTATTGTTTGCCCATTTCCACTGAGTCCAAGTAAACACTGCCCAGCCTAGGGATTGAACTCATAATTACTATGACACCAAATTCCCAAACCAACACTTTAAACCACTAGGCTATTGTCTCATAGAACAATTCTCCAAGTTCAGTTCACAAATCCCAGAAGGTTACATGGATGAAGACTCGAGGGCACAATGTCTGAAATGTTGTGATAAGAAAAACAAAGATAGAGACAATTTATTTAATCTACAGGGGTAGACAGTTCCACTACTCATGTCTAGGTATAGCTCATCTAATTCTTATTTTTATTACTGCTTAGTTACTGCCTGCCTGTTTTTACTGAGTCCAAGTAAACACTGCCCAGCCTAGGGATTGAACTCATAATTACTATACCCACAAATTCCAAAACCAATGCATTAATCCACTAGGCTATTGTTCCATAGGACAACTCTCTGTCTACCCTTGTAAATTAAATAAAAGGTTGAGTTCAGAATTCCCTCTAGGTTACTCGGATTGATAAAAACTTGATGAAGGCTGGAGAGCACAAGGGCCAAAATGTTGTGATAACAAAAACAAAGATTAGGACAACAGTCCAAATATACACCCTTGTGCAAATTAATTAAAACAACCACTTCGGTTTCCTTTCTTTCACCATACAGTCAGTTTTAGAACTACTGGAGTGACAGGATGTAATTGATTTCTATTTTTTCTTCAGATTAGGTCAGTGGTGTGCAGTAATATGAATCTATTTTCAAGGTGTATGACTAAATTTGTTTGGCCTTGAAAAATATTGTATCATCTGTGATTGCATCAGATTTTTATCATGCCCAGACACTACTGTCTCAACTGTTGTCTAGTTGTATTATGGCCATTGTCTGAGATTGGATGTTACTCCAAGGAAGCGTATAAAAATTGTAACGCTGCACAAACACATTGGCAAGCCTTTACCAGTGAGCAAATCAAAGCACTAGACTGGCCTGGAAACTCTCCTGATTTAAATCCAATCAAGAATTTGTGGTCAATCTGCAAGGAACTACATACAAAGTGCTAAAAAGTGCACTGGATCATATTTCATTAGAAAAAATATGAAAAAAAAGTAAATAATAACAGAATTATTCATTTTGTTTCAATTAATTTGCATGGGGGTGTAAATAGTGTAAATAATAAGCATAAATTTGTTAGGCATTTGTTTTCTTTCTGTGAAGACTGAGAAAGCTTATCAACATTATATTTAGGAAGAGTTCATTTATAGATCATAGCAGTTTCAGGAACAGAGAAGTTGCAAAATGAATTGTCAATATTTAAAAGTGCTGTATACTTTCTGTATAGATATTGTACCTTACCTACCTCAATAGAGCCATTAAAATAGCTACTACTTTCTTTGTAAACTTTGGCAGTGGTCAAGTCAATTACTTCCTATGATTCCTTAATTATATACAAAATCTATTTTTTATTACTGAGATTCAAAGTATTTTACAAGAATTTTGTACCAATATGCTATTCAAAAATGTAATGCAAGAAAATTCATGCAAGAAATTATGTTAGTAAATAAAGAAGACAATTTGGGGAAAATATTACTTGACATGTATTGATGATCACCAGTTGTCATTAGAAAAATAGTTTTATTTCACACTAGCTTAAAAGCAACACTATTGGGTGGAAATTAAGCTAGCTCTTTAGCTTGTTCAGTAGTTTGAGAGTTCCTAAGTCTTTGCATAGTCTCTGCACTGGAAGCTCTCCTGGCATCTGTTTTATCTGGGTATTCATTTGCAAGGGACTTTCTTCTCCTTGCTGCAGCCTTAGCTCTTTTGATTACAATTTGATCCTCTATTGGCAGAGATTTCTTTTTGTGAGGCATACTGCTGCCGTATGCATTAGGCAAAATAAACTACAGAAGAACTCAAAATTTACTGCAGCATTTAAGTATTGCATTAATATCTAAGCTTACCTTTTAAAAATTCAATGATATTCTTCTGCTGCCACTTAAATTAAAGACAATTTGATGTGCATAGGTCCTTACTTTCCGGACAAAAAATTATTTTTATTTCATGGGTGACTTTCACTGGATTTCATAATTAATTTCAATTATTCCCAAATTTCTTTCCAAGTTATGAAAATTGTTATCATACAAAAAATTTTGTCACAAACAATCACATAAAAAATTACCGAAAACAATCGCAATAATGAAAACTTGGGAATCCAAAATTTCAAGATTGTGGGTTCAGATCCGGCCTGGAATATCTCTAATTTGCTCATGGGGTCACCCTGATTCCAAAATGGTATGATATGTTGGGTTACAGCCTCTAGGAGTAAAGGTGAAAAAGTGTGACACACTGACACAATGACATTCGCATTTATATATATGGAAGAAAAAATTAACATTAGCAATATGAAACAGGATTTCTGAACATTTTATTTCTGTATTTTTATAGAAATTTGATTTTAACATTTCCATTCAGTAGTTTTT
The DNA here is from genome assembly GCA_903632075.3 of Acanthosepion pharaonis. Lineage (NCBI taxonomy): Eukaryota > Metazoa > Mollusca > Cephalopoda > Sepiida > Sepiidae > Acanthosepion > Acanthosepion pharaonis. The sequence continues at coordinate 3,060,829 of CAHIKZ030005517.1, read as the reverse complement.
ATGGTCAGTCAGTTTTGTGCCATGCATGATACACACTTAGGCGATCATGTATCTTTTGATACATGTCTGACAAGGCAGATTTTCTTTCATTCAGTAGGTTGTCATTTCTTTCTGCAGTAGACCCATTGCTATCCAAGGCTATAGAACTCGGTCTGTCATGCTATTTACCCATAGCTGGGGGGAGAAGAAGAGGATTCATACCTTTCCCAAGGGTATTAGCATGTAAATGAATGTAATGGATTCGACTGGAATTCAAACTCGGCTCTCTGATTCTTCAATCCGAGCTGCTATCCACTGTGGAGAGTTGAGTTCAAATTCCAGTCAAATCCATTACATTATGTGCTAATACCCTTGGAGAGCCATCATCATCTAGGTACTGAAGAGACATTACAGTACATTATTAAATTTTTGTCTGTATTTATTTATTAGAACAAATTTTTTTTTATCATTTCATCACAAGCAAGATGATTATGACAGTAGGGCACAAAATCTTACAGGGAATGAAAGAGAATGAAAAAACTTTAGTGATGAGAAATGCGGAAAATGACAATAAAGGAACAAGATAGAAGATGGCAATTGATGTTGCATTTAATTTTTTTAAGATTGTAGCTGGCAGGAGAACAAGAAATTTGAAGGGAGTTCCAGAGGCAAGAAGTGTGAGAAAATAGAAACTATTAGAGTTAGACATTATTTTTGTAAAGTTTCTGTTAACAAAAAGGACATCATGAAGAAACAGCTGAAATTTCTTGTGCACATAATGAGAAAAGAGGGCTTGGAAAATTTGGCACTCACAGGACATATTAGAGTTGGACATTATTTTTATAAAGTTTCTGTTAACAAAAAGGACACTTATACATAACATCATAAAGAAACAGCTGAAATTTCTAGTGCACATAATGAGGAAAGTGGGTTTGGAAAATTTAACACTCACAGGACATATTAAAGGCAAGAGAGACAGAGGAAAGCAGCACATAACTTACCTAATGAGTTTGTGTAACTGGTTAGCAGAGCAGGGATTGGGAGATATAGCAAAAAGAAAAGACAAACATCAGGAAATTGTGGTAAGCCATGATCACCCACATCCTGAAGCGACATGGCAAATAGAAGAAGAATTGTCACAAAGTGGGGATTGTAGTTACACCCATGCAAAGTATTACCAAATAGAAAAAATATCCCCACCCAGAGAAAAATAAATTAAAAAAAAATATTAGAGGAGAAAAAGAAACAAAAAACACTGTTCTGAAAGAGTTTAGCAGATTACAATTGGATCTGTAATCAATTTTATTTGCAAGCAAATAAGTGATTAGTTTATTTTGCATGTATGCCCTGATGAGATCCTCTCTTCAGTTATTTGTTGATGGAATCCTCCACCTCATTATACATGGCAAAAATAAACAAAAAAATTGAGAAACAAGAGAGGGAGCTGAAAAGAAGATAAAAAAAATGTGCAACTATAGCATTTTGATTAGTCAATGAACAAATGAGTCTTAGATTTCAATTAGTAGATTAAGGGGAGATATTTAGTGAAATGGAAAAATAAGAAAGGATCAATTATTTAATTAAAGAACAAATTAATGAATTCATGGCAATTTGGGCAAGTGGAGTTTCCAGAAATGGTAGAAAGTTTGACACACTTGTGTATTTGAACTTCAAAAGAATTGGGCACATCATCACTGTGAAGCAGTAGTTAGCGAGCTACTTTTATTCTAAGATCAATTCTTAAGAATGACTTTCTTGGGCATTGTAGACTGGTGCTACAGAATCACAAACAAACAAACAAACAACTGTACCAGATAACAGAAACCACATCACTTGAGGACTACCAACAGCAGCAACAAATAAAATGGTTAGTACATGTAATGTGAAGAGAAAATAAATGACATAATCAAGATGTTGACATTACAAACTATTTCAAATAAAAGGTTAAGAAGGAAACCTTCATCAATACGGGAAGAGTGATAACAGCTACTGAACAAGATAAACCTATATTCCTGAAAAATTATTTTAAGAGAAAGATTTTATAAATTTCAAATGAAATAGAATATTGAATGTTTCCTTGAAATGGCTAATATCTTTATTATTGCTCAAAGTTAAGGATGTTTAAATATTAGGTTGCATTTTCAATCCCTCCATTAAGACATTCATTATGTAATCTGTTGTATGCACTATCATGAAAAAACTTAGATGTGTTAGTATACTCCAAATTTATTTTTAACTGCTGCATATGATTAGTTATTAGGATGGTACATTCATTGTTACATTTAGTTCCCAAAAAGAGAAATTACTTATCTTAATATATTGACTTTGAGATTGTTATATTCCGTATTTAGATGCGTGGGTGATGTGAAAACAATGTGGGCGAAATACTGCATTTGGTTGCAAACAATGAAATTCAGAATCAAAAGAACAAGAAAGACTGTAGATATATTTTATTGTCTTTTTAGTGAGGAAAATAAGAACAAGTAAAAAGTTTGTATTTAAGAAGTTGAATGTCTATGGTAGTGGCAAGTAAAGTTTGTGGAGTTAACTTGACTTATGGAGGGGGAAAGGTACCCTTTGACAAGGCGTCGGACGAGAGTTCATTAGCAGCAGCGGTCACATGCTTCGTTTTGTCGCCAGGCCAGTGTGTTGGGAGTGAGCGACGTGCCCCTTCTGCCTCCGCCGTTGAATGGGACTGCCTTTTGACTTTCCCGTGTTGAACTTATACACACCTATTGGCTCCAAATGGCAAGTTTTTTACTACGCGGGAGACGGTCCGATTGGTTGATTTAATTCTTTCATTTTCTTTTTTTGAGTTTATCCCCAAACGGAAGTATCTGCATTGAGCCTATGCGTAGACGTGCAGTTTTCATTTCGAGTCGGGGACTCGTGATGGTAACTTCCGTTTATCGAAGCAGGGCATGATCTCATCTTGTAACAAGATCAAGGCATGCAGTTTCAGTTGTCAGTGTGTCTTTTAATCTTTAACCAATTTATTTACTTCCTTGGGGATTCCTGAAGCACCAAGTTTTAATCCTAACTCTTTCCTGAAGGAGAACTGCTGTCAAGAATGGAGGAACAACCCCTAGAGCATATTACATTTAATTTTAACGTTGACCACTTCACTTGCAGATTATCAACAGCAGCAACAAAAAAAAATGGATAGCACATGAACTCAAAGAGAAAATAAATGACAATCAAGATGTTGACATTCGAAACTACTTCAAATAAAATGTTAGGAAGGAAACCCCTATCAATACTGGAAAGAGTGATAACAGCTACTGAACTAGATAAAGCTATTTTTGTGAAACATTGTTTTGAGAGAAATTTTTTATAAATTTCAACCGAAAACAGTACTGGCAGCTTGGTGCTCCACACTTGTAGCCTTGTACCAGAAAAAGCTAAACTTGTGAATTTTATGGCTTGAATAATAGAAGTTCAGAAGGTATTCAAAGGACATTACCAATGGAATGGGTTTTATTGCATTACCAATGTAGTGGGTTTTATCTTAACATAGTGCTCCACACTTATGGCCTTGTACCAGATAAATCCCACTCATTGAATAGCTTTGATTAGCTTTTAGAAGATATCATTCAATATTCCAATGTGCCTTTGGATTTCTGTGTCACATTTTCAATCATCTTTTACTACACTACTCAGTTAAATATCTGTACCTGCTTGATTCTGATCTTAATAGATTTGCCTGTCTTACTTGTTGACAACTTAGTTAATGGTATGTTTTTTCCTTTCACTTTATTTTTTTAAGAATGCTAGCAGTTATTTTTCTGAGTCTTCTATCAATATAATATAGTATCATTTGTGTATCTTATGTTGTCAAAATTATGACCACCAATAATAAATCCTGGTAGCACTTGTAGTTCTCTTAGGATAATCTCTCCTTATAGGTTGAATAAATAAAATGAGAAAACATAATGGCTTACCCTTCTTTCTATTTTTGTGTTTTCGCTTAATTTATTTTCTATCCACATTCAAGTGATTTGTTCCTAGTAAATGTTGCAGATTATTCTCATATGTTTCCCATGTAAGACAATTTTTCTTTCAAATAGGGTACAGTGGTTAAATGATATGATAAAAACAACAAGGAAGATGATACTAGTACATAAGAAACATTGTGCAATAAAATAGGTATTCATCCTACTGTTGGTATAAAGAATGTAAAAGTTTTACAATAGAAATGCATAGCAGATGATTTTATAATAGAAATGTATTGAAAATCAAAAAGGAAGGAATTGTCATTGGTCAGGAATTAATGTAAGTGTAAGGATACAAAAGCAATTATCTCCCTTTGATCATGATGAAGTCACATGGGTCATAAGACAGATGCTTACTGAACATCACTTTACAAAAAAAAAGTGACAAAAGTGGTTAGTCTGTCAATTAATTGCTTGGAGTCAAGACACATGTGTTGTTTGTTCTGCCTGGTCTTCTGCATGGACCAGCCAGCTGCCTCGTGGTGCTGCTTACAAGCCCATGGCACTGTTTTTCTATAGAAATATATCTCTGCAGTCTTCATGTTGGGAAAAACTCATGGCTCACCATTTCACATTTGAAAGGAATATGTCCTCACTAGTGACATAGCAGATAAATCCTGCTTGCTTGAATTTGGAATCCTAAATATGGCCTCCCCAGAAACACAAAAGAATCTCTGTCAGCTTATTACAAGTAAGACACTCTTTTCATCTGCTTTTCACACTTCTTGTTTTTGCATATATGTGTTATAGTTTCTCTGTGTGGAACACATGTAAATATGTATATATAATTTTGTGTATGACTTAGTGGCATAAAACTCCCTGAGAAGAAAGCATGCTTGTCATTCCTTTTCTTCAAGCTATTCTGTTCCATCTGTGAAATAATGTTATTATATCATGGATATAATATAACTCATAATGGGGGAAATAAAAATGGGATAATATTCATTTCTTCCATGAGCTCATCCTTTACAAGGATTACTGACAGAATGGGGATATGTGCATAATAAACCATTACATTAGAAATGCTATGTAAATTAGAAAAATGGAATAGTCAGCAGTCATGAATAATTACATTACAGACAGAATAATGGTAATAAATGTATAACAAAACATTTACAATAGAAATGACTTCTAAATGATTTTTTGATAGAAACAACCTTTAATGGTTAAAGTGTAAAATGTAACTTCCAGTAAGATTTGATTTCACAACCTACCTTAACTAAACTGCCCTCAAAATGCTTTCTTATTTTAACTCAGTACTTTCTCAGCACTTTTTTTAATATATTTATATTAATGGTAATGGTAATATTAGCAGTTTCCTTATAAGAAAACATTTGGCATTCATTGACTGACCAGCTTGTTGAAATTTATAAAATCGTTCACTTAAAACAATTTTTCAGGAAGATAGGTTTGTCAAGTCCAGTAGCTGTTGTCCTCTTTCCTAACCTTTTATTTGAAGTCATGTGGAATGTTGACATCTTCATTATGTCATTTTTTTTCTTTGAGTTATAGGTGCTATCCATTTTAGTTGTTGCTGCTGTTGGTAGTCCTCATGTGATGTTGTCTCTGTTATCTGGTGCAATACTTTGTGATTCTTTATCACCAGCCCACAAAGTTTGAAGACGTGTGGTCTTTGCCAAGACATATAGGCTTCATTTTCTCAAATCAGTTTTTAAATCTGAGAAAGTGGTTCCATACAGTTGACTGCTTAGATATTTCTGAACAGTTTTGATGCCATGCATGACATTCATATGAAAGTCTTCATCTAATGTTGCTATTTAAGAACATGACTTGAATTTTTAACCCTTTAATGGCAAGCATTATCATTTGACTCTTTAATGGCAAGCATTATCATTTCTTATTTCATTGGCGATCAGTAGATGTCATTAATTGATGATTTCAGTTTTTTCTAATGATATATTTATTCATGATTCTAGGTGACTAAGTGGCAACTCTAGAATTTATGGGGTTGTAGTGAATGTGCTATGGGGGTGTAATGGATAATGGCTTAAAATGAGATACTCTTCCCCTAGCTATGGGTTAAATAGTAGGACTTGGCAAACCATTGTTGTTCTCTGAAAATTGTTAATTCACTCACAAAAGAAGAATTATTCTTACAATCCAAAACATGTATAAAAGGTTGATAAACTGTAAAAAAGAAAATCAATCATTCAATCATGGAGTTATATCACTTCCTGGAGTATTTTCCTGCAAATAAAGCTGAAAGAACAAGACAAAGACAGTGTACATTTCTCAAAGAAAAAAATGGGGGAAAATGATAATAGCTTGGTGCAAGGAATGCACAACTCTCTTTGTTTCATTTCCCTTTTTACTTTTTTATATGATTCAGAACAGTCAAAATAACATTTTTGTAATTTACACTATTTGCATTCAGACTATTGTCCTCATCTTCGTTGATGATATCACAATATTTTGGTTGGTGTGCCTTCCTGTCTTCCTCAAGGGTTTATTTATCTGGTTAACCTACAGAGAATTCTGAAATTAACCCTTTATTTAATCTACTAGCTTAAAAGCCACCCTATCAGGTAGAATTTAGGCTAGCTCCTGCAGAGGGTTCTTAACAGGCTCTTTGGCTTGTTCAGAAGTTTGAGAGCCCCTAAATCTTTTGTATATTCTCAACATTGGAAGCTCTCCTGATTGCTGTTTGATCTGGGTTTTCATTTGCATGGGATTTTCTTTTCCTCATTGCAGCCTTAGCACCTTTGAGAGCAATCTGGTCTTCTGTTGGTGGAGATTTCTTTTTGTGAGGCATACTGCTGCTGTATGTGATAGGCAACAATAAACTACAGAAGACCTCAAAATTGATTGTTGCATATAAGAATTGCATTAACACTTATGCTTACCTTTTAAAAGCTCAACGATAATTCTTCTGTAGCCATTTTAATTTAAAGACAATGTATATAGGTCCATACTTCCTGTACAAACAATTACTTTTATTTCATGGGTGACTGTTGCTGGATTTTGCAATTAATTTTGATTATTCCCAAATTTATTTCCAAATTCTAAAAATTGTTATCGTACAAAAAATTTGTTACAAAAAAAAAAAAATTGCTGAAATCAATCACAGTAATAAAAACTTGGGAATCCAATATTTCAGGATTGCGGATCCGGGTCCGGTCCAGAATGTTTTAATTTGCTCATGGTGTCAACCGGATTTCAAAATGGTATGATATGTTGGGTTACAGCCTCTAGGAGTTTGTATTTATTATATAGAAGTAGATGAGATTTTTTAAGTTAGAGAGTTTAAATTGAAAAAGTGTGACAGAGATTTTTGAAATTTATTATATAGATGTATTTCAGTTTGGAATTCCCTGTAGATTACCTGGCTCAATATACACCTGATGAAGGGTCGAGGCACAATGGCCGAAATGTGATAACGACAATAAAGATGAAAACAATAGTCTAAATGTAAAATAGTGTAAATAATGATAACTTTTCATCCCAAAAATTCAAACAGAAATCATTTTTGTAGCTTTCGTATATAATTAAAGTGAAAATAAGAAAAATAAACATCCTTTAAAAAATGAATTTATTTGTTTAGCATGCAAACTTTTCTTACTATTTAATGATTAAATAGTGAAGTAGGGCAGATTATAAAGGTGTAAAATTTCAAGGGCATTATGTTTTTTTTTGCTGATATAAATGAATTGATCTTAAGTATTCTTGAATAAAAAGATTATAAGAAAATATCCATTTTGGTACTATATAAATTGACTGGTTCAGTTTTGGAGGGGATAATTTTTGTAGATTAGCAAGCATGTTCACACTGTACAAGGCCCGGGAGCCACTCAAAGTAAGAGTAAGATGCACAGTTATGTAGGGAAGATAATGATTAACCCTAGATTTGAACAGGTTTGAACAGATTGTAGTGATTGGGAAGCATCCTCTTGGGAGTTGGTTCCACAAAAAAGCAGTTTGTAGGAGGAAAAATTGAAATATATTAATTCTTTCTCAATTTTGATGGGGTTCTTATTCATAATATAAATACAGTGTGAAATTGACCCTCGGCTTCTTAAAGAGTTACCTGCACTTTATTTTTATTTACAAATATCAAGTTTGAAATTATGTTCAGGTTTGAACAGCTTGTAATGATTGGGAAGGATCCTCTTGGGAGTTGGTTCCACAAAACAGCAATTTATGGGAAGAAAAATTGAAAAATATTAATTTTTTCTCAATTTTGATAATATTAATATATTTTCTCAATTTTGATAATATTAATATATTTATTTCAATTTTGATAATATTCATATATTCATAATACAAATATAGTGTGAAATTGATCCTTGACATTATTTTTATTTACAAATGTTAAGTTTGAAATTATGTGATTGATAACTGCGTACTATTACAAATTGGGAAAAAGGACATCATCAGAATTATGCCAAATTTATTTTTAAACAATATTCCTGAGGTAGTCTGTAGGGTACAAACAAAATCTTGTGTTATTAATGAGTTATCTACTTCCAAACAATAATGTTTTATAAATAACTTCTGGAAGAATAATCACTGTAGCGGTGAAAGCTAATGTTACGTCTGAATAGACTCAAAATGAAGACTGGATTCTTTATAGGTTCATATTGAAAATGATGACTGCGAAGATCTTTTTGTTTTTTTTGTTTTCATCTCTAGATTTCTTTATTTTATGGAGTTGGTTTTACAAAAATATTGCTTAATGTAAAAAGAAGATGGAAAGCAATGTGGAAAGAAAAAGAGAGAGGGAAAGAAAGATAAGCAAAAAGAGGAAGCAGGGGAAGAGAGAAAGTGAGAGGAAAAGAAAGAGAGCAAAGAGGAAGCAGGGGAAGAGAGAAAGTGAGAGGGAAAGAAAGAGAGCAAAGTGGAAGCAGGGGAAGAGAAAAGTGAGAGGGAAAGAAAGAGAACAAAGAGGAAGCAGGGGAAGAGAGAAAGTGGGAAGGGAAAGAAAGAGAGCAAAGAGGAAGCAGGGGAAGAGAGAAAGTGAGAGGGAAAGAAAGAGAACAAAGAGGAAGCAGGGGAAGAGAGAAAGTGAGAGGGAAAGAAAGAGAACAAAGAGGAAGCAGGGGAAGAGAGAAAGTGAGAGGGAAAGAAAGAGAGCAAAGAGGAAGCAGGGGAAGAGAGAAAGTGAGAGGTAAAGAAAGAGAGCAAAGAGGAAGCAGGGGAAGAGAGAAAGTGAGAGGGAAAGAAAGAGAGCAAAGAGGAAGCAGGGGAAGATAGAAAGTGAGAGGGAAAGAAAGAGAGGAAAGAGGAAACAAGGGAAGAGAGAAAGTGAGAGGGAAAGAAAGAGAGCAACGAGGAAACAAAGGAAGAGAGAAAGTGAGAGGGAAAGAAAGAGAGCAACGAGGAAACAAAGGAAGAGAGAAAGTGAGAGGGAAAGAAAGAGAGCAAAGAGGAAGCAGGGGAAGAGAGAAAGTGAGAGGGGAAAAGAAAGAGAGCAAAGTGGAAGCAGGGGAAGAGAGAAAAGTGAGAGGGAAAAAGAAAGAGAGCAAAAGAGGAAGCAGGGGAAGAGAGAAAGTGAGAAGGGAAAGAAAGAGAGCAAAGAGGAAGCAGGGGAAGAGAGAAAGTGAGAGGGAAAGAAAGAGAGCAAAGAGGAAGCAGGGGAAGAGAGAAAGTGAGAGGGAAAGAAAGAGAGCAAAGAGGAAGCAGGGGAAGAGAGAAAGTGAGAAGGGAAAGAAAGAGAGCAAAGAGGAAGCAGGGGAAGAGAGAAAGTGAGAAGGGAAAGAAAGAGAGCAAAAGAGGAAGCAGGGGAAGAGAGAAAGGAGAAGGGAAAGAAAGAGAGCAAAGAGGAAGCAGGGGAAGAGAGAAAGTGAGAGGGAAAGAAAGAGAGCAAAGAGGAAGCAGGGGAAGAGAGAAAGTGAGAGGGAAAGAAAGAGAGCAAAGAGGAAGCAGGGGAAGAGAGAAAGTGGGAAGGGAAAGAAAGAGAGCAACGAGGAAACAAAGGAAGAGAGAAAGTGAGAGGGAATATGTGAAAAAGTGGAGTTGTTAAATTCCTTTAACTGAAGAGAGAAATTTATTTTTTATTTGATGTCACTTATTCTTTAGGAAGCCAAAAATGTATGGGTGTGTTTCTTGTTTCCAGTTTCTATTTTATTAACTGTATGTTTAGGGTAGGTAGCTTTTTCTGAAACAGATAAGTAGATATGATAAATTCAGACTGAGAGAGAGCGAGAGAGAGAGAGAGAGAGAGAGAGAGAGAGAGAACTTTATAGTCTCGAGTGAATAGATAGATAGGAGATGAACAGATTGACATAAAGAGAAAGGTAGAGAGAGAGAATAAAAAGAGATTGAGATAGAAAAATAAAGAGAGAGAGAGAAACAACAGAAATTGACTCAATCGGATATATATATCTATATATATATATATATATATATGTGTGTGTGTGTGTATTTTTTTAAGCATTTTACCCCAAGCAAGGAAGGAGTGCTACTAGCATGCAAGGGTTACAGAGAGTGAAAGTAAGAGTAAAGAGGTGTGCTTGAGGAAAGGATAAAGATGGGGAACAAGATCAAGGCATCAGAAGATGTGATGTCAATTGACATTACATTTGAATGTTTGAAGAATATATCTATCAGGGAAGCAAGTAAGAGGAAGGGAATTCCACTATTAGGAAGTGCGAGAAAAGAAGCTGTTGGAGTAGAAGAGGTGGTTACATTTAACTGTTTCAACAGTGAAAGGGTGGGACCAAGATGCCAGTCTAGTAGCTTGCTTAAATTCAGGCAGTCTGGGAACCAGTGAAAGCAATTTGTCAGAACAGTTGCTGTGAAAATACTTATAGAAGAGACAGAGGGTAGCAACATCATGTTTGTGAGACAGTGGCTGGAATGGAGATGCCAGGTCAGGAGGTATCACATTGCATATCCATCTTAGAGAGAGAGAGAGAGGGGGGGAGGGAGAGAGAGAGAGAAATAAGGAGAGGAACAGATAAAGAAAAAGATATAGAAAGAATAAGATAGCAAGCCTAAGATTTATGGAAAGATATGAACAAGTGTGTGCGTATATATATATATATATATATGTATATATAATGACAATTGTATTTAAGCATGAAACAGACTCTCACTGAGTGTTGACTGCAATGTACACATTTATATTTATATATGCTCCATCGCTTTAACCCATAAATATAGAGTACCTTAATATATTTTTATTATATATATATATATATATATATATATATATGTAAAATTTAAGATATAACTAAAAATTACATCAGAGGTCAAAATGTGTTGGGTAAGATAAGATTTCCTTTGGTCTTTATTCGTATATATATATATATATATATATATATATATAGAGAGAGAGAGAGAGAGAGAGAGAGAGAAACAGTGAGAAAACAGACTGAGATACATATCATCAAAAGAAAATATATATGTGTGTGTGTATGGGAAAATAATATATAACTTTTATTTATCAAGAACAATTTTTTAGGTAAAAACTCTAACAAAGTGGAAAATGTTTTGATATGACACATTTTGTCTTTTAGGACTTCATTGGACTAAAGTGGTGATTATGTTGATGTGAATACACATGCACATCAAGGAGAGAATTTTAAATTTAATTTTTTTCTTTTTAATTTTCATATATATGTGTTTGGCTTATACAGTCCAGCTGAATTCATTTAGTTTCTTTTTGTTAATATTTCAATCACTTTTTTTTTTTATTAAAGCTCCCACGTTGTGATAATAGAAGATCTGTCAAGAAAGGTGAAATCATGTAACAACCAGTGTGTTAATTTACTGCAGATGATCTAGTGATTAAAATACTCCCTATAGATTTTCATATTTTTAATCAGAGTAGCATTTTTTAAATCAAAATTATGGTCAGACTCATTACAGTGAGTATGTTGTTTTGTAAAAGGTCCCTTTAGTGTTTATATATATATATATATATATATATATATATATATATATATATATATAATCCTTGAGGTTTCTCCTATGTATTCCTGGTGGCAATTGTTTACAGGTGATAGAGTAAATTCTGCCTCCAAGTTTTAGCATAATATTTTGTTGCATAATCATGCAAACATATTTTTCACTTTGTCATAGTTTCACCCTTATATATATATATATATATATATATATATATATATATATATGTAAATTGAACTGTTAAGATCTATTTAATTTTTTATTGTCTTTTTCAACTTTTTGAAAAAGATGATGGATATCAGGGTCAAAATTGTGGATAAACTGTTGGAAATTTATTTTCACTCACAAGAGGAGTAATTATTATCCAAAATATGTTTCAGCTTGAAATGACCTATAAAGGGTTGGTAAACTGTAAAGAACAAATCATTTGATCAATTACAAGTATTTGTCTCCAAATAAAGCTGGAAAAATAGGTCAAAGACAGTATTATATATTTGTGCGAGTGCTTTCAACTATCTCAGTTATTATCAAGAACTGGGTGTTGTCAGTGTGGTAGACAAAATTTTGTTGACTACATCCTGGCATTGAAATTAGTCCAAACTGATCTTATGATACATAATAACCCTGACTAACATCTGTTGGTACAATAATATATATATTATTGATGGAAATTATTTGGAGGATTTGAAATAATCATAATTAAGTAATTCATCCAGTCTAGAAGAAACCTCAGCAGAACGCAGAAAGCACTGGACAACCATTTTGTCCTATATTTGGGACTCATCAGCAATGTGCATCCACTACTGAGAATTAAAACCCGGACAGTTACAATATCAGGCAAGCGTCATACCAACTGTACCAACGGGTCTTGGTGACGAAGAGGTAATGAATTAGACTTGATATAATGCCACTTGATCATATATCCTGTGGTGGAACTCATTTGAGTTTCCCTTACCCATAGGACTGTGCGCCCACAAGCCACAACTACTATCCCCAAGCTGCTCCATCCAGAGCATTAGAAGCTGGTTCAAGCAAGGATATACAAGTGATAGAAATTAGGAGGATTTGAGGTAATTATAATTAATTCATCGAGTCTAGAAGAAACCTCAACAGAATGCAGAAAGCACTGGACGGCCGTTTCGTCCTATATTTGGGACTCATCAGCAGTGTGCATCCACTACAGAGAATTGAAACCCAGACAGTTATGATATCAAGCAAGCATCATACCAACTGTACCAATGGCCTTGGTGACAAAGAAGTAACAAATTAGACTCGATATAGCATCGCTCGATCACATTTTCCATGGTGGAACTGTTTTTGACAGTTCCGGACATCCTGAGATAATATGGTTGAGAGTTTCATCATATTTTCTGCATTTCGGCTTAGTTCAATCCTTGATAATGTCCTATCTCTGTAACTGGGTCTGGGCGATGTTCATACCAGTTTCTTGCAGTTTCCTTCCTGTAAAAATTGCATTATTTTCCAGTGTAGATATTGGCTCACTCTATCATACCAAGTTTTATATTCAGTGGGTTACAACATTGTGTAACCTGATACAAGATGATCAGTTGTTTCTGGATATTTATCACAAAATTTGCATTTCAGGTTAATACAATTTTTCAGTATATATGCTTAGTAATTTATAGTTAGCAAGTATTGGTCCTTTGCAGCAAGAAGAAAACCTTTCAGTTTTAGCTTTTAACCTTGCACTACATAACCACTGATAGGTACAGAGTTTGTTTACATCAGCTTGTTTGGTATGGGCAGAGTATTGACCATGAAGAGGCTTATCTTGCCACTGTTTTGCATTTAGTACATTACATTTGCTTTTGCTTTCTTTTTTTAGGTTCTTTACAGTAGGTGTATTATGGTTTATTTGCCCTTCTTCACCCACTTGAAATTCCATTTTGAATTTGTTGGTTTTCTTCATTATTATTTTTTATTATTTCTATTATAATTCTGCTTGTCACCTCATTTCATTATTTAGTTCATATGATCGTTACGCCCTGCTAATACTTCATGAATAATGAACTATTTCATTTTGACTGCATGAAAACACTGAACTGATATATCAGAAACACTACTTGGTTTCAGTCAGAAAAAGAAAGAAAGAAAGAAAGGAGAGATAGAAGTGTTTAGCAAAGTGAAATGGAAAAATTTATTAATAAAAATGTTTTCAAGATAGGTTTTCAGCTAGTTATTATTATTATTATTATTATTATTATTATTATTATTATTATTATTATTAAGTAATACTTGTTGCTGAGTATGCCCATCTGCAAAAATGACTAGCTAGTCCCTGTTGCAAGCACTTGCTCAAGCACATTTGTGTTTAACACCTACATAACCAACCTGTTGTTTATATTGCAACTATACTGAGCTGATCCTAGTTCCTAGGAGTGCATACTCTGACATGATCAGCAGTTTGAAAAACACTAGTGTACTCAAACCTTCAGTCAAGATGATTTTTTACTTCATTCTAGCACACCCATGGCAGGTTCCCAAGCAGTTTTGCCTATCCAGTTTTCCTTATGAGGCTTCAGGCTATTCTCAAGTGCCACATATGGGGATGTCGGGATCATTTTCCCAGGTTGATATTATCAAGAATTTACTTCTTTAGTAAATTCACCAGAGTGAGATTCAAACCTAGATCTCACGATTGGGACATTACTATTCCATTCAATCAGCTATGTACCCACTATTATTATTTTTATCATCATCAGCATACTCATCATCATTATTTTATTATCATCATTATCATCATCATCATAATCATCATCATTATTTTTATTGTTATTATTGTCATCATCATCATCATCATTATTGTCATCATCATCATCATCATCATCATCATTATTATTTTATTATCATCATTATCATCATCATCATAATCATCATTATTATTTTTATTGTTATTATCATCATCATCATTATTATTATTGTCATCATCATCATCATCATTATTATGGCTTTGACAAGGACACAGGAACAAGAAATGCAATATTCATTATTAGAATGATATCAGAGAGAACAATACAAATGCAGAATAATGTGCACTTATGTTTTGTAGATCACACAAAAGCATTTCACAAGGTAAGGCACAAGGGTCTATTTGAACTGCTAGGAAAACTCAACCTATTTGGAAAAGATGTTAGAATAATCCAGAACACATATATGGAGCAAACTGCCAGCATACAAATAGAAAATAAACTGAGTAGCTATACAAAAATAGAAACGGGCATGAGACAAGGATGCATTTTCTCTCCAGATTTATTCTACCTTTACAGCGACAATATCCTAAGGGAACTGGAGACCCTACCAGGATTTATTATGGGTGGAATAAATAAGATATAGAGATGACAGTGCATTGATGGCCAACTTAGAAAGAAAACTACAGGACCTCCCAGACAGGGAGGTAGAAGAAAGTGAGAAAAAAGGACTAACCATCAATTGCAAGAAGACAAAAAATATGGTCATCAGCAAGAGAAAAAAAACCCAAGATTTGAATTATGAATTGGAGATATAAACATCAAGCAGGTGCAGAAGTTCAAATCTCAAGGAAGTATTTTAACAAAGGATGGAAAATGTGATACCAAGATCCAAATATGCATTGGTCTAGCAAAATATAGTAAGAAAAGGAAAAATTCCATTAGAAACAAGGAAGAGAGTGCTGAATTGCTATGTGATATCTGTCCTCTTATATGGCAGTGAGTGTTGATGAGCTTGTGTGAGTAGATGGCTAAGAGCCAAATGAGATAGAAAGTTGTGGAGAGCCATGATCGCATATATCACAAAGAAGAAGAAGAAGAAGAAGAAGAAGAAGAAGAAGAAGAAATATATATACACACACACACACATACAGAGAGGGTGCGATGGATAAATTGTCGCCTAAATTACACAAAAATGAAAATAGCACTGACATTTCATTTTAACAAATATATTTATCAAAACCACACAAAAATATCTTGAAATACAAAAGAGTAAATTTATTTAATAAAATCACCATTGGCTTCAACCATGGCCTCCAGCTGACTTTGGAATCTCTTGCAACTCTTCTGGATGGTCTTGTTGTTTAAATTGGTAAATGCTGGCATAATCCTTGCCTTTGTGATCCCCATTAGACTCATGCAACACATTCTGAATCCTCTTGCACTGTCCTCAGGTTGACACCCAAACACTCTGAAATGTTCATATTGGAGCTTTTGGGGTGAATGCAAAGCAGTAGAGCATGCCCTTTCCAAATTTCTAATGGAGTGGATTGTGTCATAATGCTCTTTTTCTCACAGATGGTGTCCAAGTGACTTTACTACTCTACTGTGTGGTTGAAAACCAAACAACGCACATGTGTGAAATTAAAAATATAAAATGATGACAATTTACTCATCGGACATTATATATATATATATATATATATATATATATATATATATATATATATATATATGTATGTATATATATTGTAAAATAGTCATTTAAAGAATAAATCAATAAAGTTAATGTAATTGATGGCAAACTCACTTCACTAACAGATTAAAAAGGCATTAACTCACTGACCACTTCCTCAATGACATGATCCTCATTTTTATTAATTGTACAATGGATTAGATGTTCGCTCCATATTGCTTGCAAGTACTTTCAGTAAAAACATTTACCATCCTCAAGCACAGATGTTATTTTTTTTTCAATTTCAGGTAATTTTGGGTAAAATTCCAAGACGAATATGAATGTGATACTTGTCAAAAGATGTTTTATTAAAATGTGTGCTATTATTAATAGTTAAGAATTTTTTTGAGTGTGCAGTAATGCAATGCTAGATTTTTGAATATTGTAGTAATGTAGTAATTCACAATTTCTATTATTGTAAGTGTTTTTTTACATTGATGTGACATTGACTATTGGTCCAATAATTAGAACAATTTCTTAGAAGATTTCAGAAATTATTTTGCTGCAGATCTAACCTTTTTTAAATTATTAAATAATTCAGCTTAATCAATATTGTAAAATAGTCATTCAAAGAATAAATCAATAAAGTTAATGTAATTGATGGTGAACTCACTTCATTAACAGATTAAAAAGGCATTAACTCACTGACCACTCACTGAATGATATGATCCTTGTTTTTATTAATTGTACAATGGATTAGATGTTTGTTCCATTAATGAGTTAATGCATTTTAAATCTGTTAGTGAGGTGAGTTCACAATCAATTACATTAACTTTATTGATTTATTCTTTGAATGACTATTTTACAATATTAATTAAGCTGCATTATAATAATAATAATAATAATAATAATATATATATATATATATATATATATATATATATATATATATAAGAAATATAGTCTTAAGGTGTGCTATATTTATGGAATAAAGTGCTCAATATCAGAGATAGAGCATTTGTAAATATAAAAGTGAACATAGAAGTCAACACTTAGAGGCGACAGTCTGTTTCATGCTATATGCAATCGTCAGGCCACATATGCTCTCTCTCTCTCTCTCTATATATATATATATATATATATATATATATATTGTCTGTGGTCTGGACAATCCTAATCTTTCTTTTCAATCCTTCATCTAATCTCAGTTCAAAGTGCTCAATGATAATATTCATGTTCCACAACTTCGACAGTTCTTGACATGTCTTAGTATTTTCCTAATTTTTTTTTTCTCTTGTCATCACTCTATGGTCTCCAGCACAGCCAAATCTTTTCCTCAATTTACTGTCTTGGACCGCTTCTTGTTTGTGCTCATATTATTGTAAAATTGTCTAAAAAAGGGCAGAAAATAGTGGAAAAAAACAAGAAATATATTCTTTATTAAAGTTAAACAGAAAATGTTTAAAAAATATAATTTATTTTTATTTAATTAACAAAAAAAAAACATTTTTGGCCAACTGAGTAATTTCATGTCTTTTATATTTGTTGATATTGACCTGTTATTTGGTCACTAAAGCAGAGTGGTAATAGGTAAAATGCCCTCTTTAAACAAAGTTCAAGTTCGTGACTGCTATTATTTGTTTCCATATAATCCATTAATGATAAATGAAAAGAAAATGGTTCACAAACACCTAGAATTCATGACTTACTAAGAAGTAATTCTTAATGTTTTGCATCTAAAATATTTGTTGTTAGAAGGTTTAGGACTTACTTCCCAATCTCTCTTCCTATATTTCCTATACACACACACACATATATATATATATATATATATATATATATATATATATGAAACTAATCTTTTTACCATTTTTACCAGCATATAGAAAGGTATAGATCAATAGCTCTCTCTTTCATTTTCCTTAATTTTCCTTGATAATAAAATAAAAGTAGCTAGAGAAAACATTGATAATACAAAGCAGACATGTTTATTTTTTCATGTCTTTGTTCCAAGCCATCAGGTTTTATGCATGGCTGTTTCCTGTTGTTTACTCTGAGATGTCACTTTTATTCATGATTCTCTATTATATAACACTAAGTGGAAATACA
>CAHIKZ030005517.1:2955000-3040000 GCA_903632075.3 Acanthosepion pharaonis | reverse complement strand
CAAATTCCAATCGAATCCATTACATTCACTTACATGTTAATACCCTTGGGAAAGGTGTAAATCCTCCTTTTCTACCTCTAGCTATGGGTAAATAGCAGGACAGACTGGGTTCTATAGCTTTGGATGGCAACTTGTTTAAGAGAAGAAAAACTCTGAATTCAAAACCTGCGGAGGGTCATTTGCGGTCCTTGTGACATGCAGTGCACCAATTCTCTGTATTTGTCCCTTCAAAAAGTGTGGATGCTTCTGCATAAAATGTTCACCACTATAATCAAATTACATAGGGTGGTGTCTGGCTGCCGTTTCCTAGGAACTGAGCTGCTTGACCCTCATATGTCAAATACAACAGGAGAGTCGAATATATATATATATATATATATGCATACATGTTTGTGTATATCTGCATGTTTGTTTTTTATTTATTGACTGATTTATTTTTTATTTATTATTATTTTTATTTATTTTTTTGTTTTATTTATTATTTATTTTTTAATTTTTTATGGCTTTCCCCTGGCAATTGTTCTTTCTTCCTTGGTGCCTTGACTGCATGTATTTAAGTATGGTACTAGATTGGCAATTAGGTCTCTGTTTTATTGTTGAACTAGCTAAATGCAACTGTATGCTCAATTTTAATATTTTTTCCTTGCACTTCTTGCCTGTAGACCTTGATTTTTCTTTTTTTGCTTCCATGCCACCTACAATCTTCAAAAATTTAAATGCAATGCCAATCACCATCATGTACCTTTCTGAATCTTATTCTTTATCATCCTTTCTCTTCACTAAATTCATTTCATTCACTTTCACTCTCAGTAACCCTTTACATCTTAGTGGCATTATCACCTTGCTTGGGGTGAATTTATTTAGTTTTTCTTCTATTTTCTTTTCTGGACACAAAGTGTATAAAAATTGTCCAAATGTTTTGCATATCCAAGTGCTTTCGGCTATTCTTTTAGATATTTTCAAGAAGGATTTTTATTTTTTATTTTTAACTGAAAGTGTGGGTTTTTTTATGTATGTATCCAAAGTTATAGGAATTTTTTTATTTTTCAAACATGGTCAGCATGTAGCTGTAGTCATAGTTAATGTTATTGAGTATTGGCTTTTTCTCTTTTATTATTAGTGCTTCCATTATTTTTAATCTTTTTTACATGTGGATGAGTCTATTATGCTTGTATTTTCTACTGGCTATTCTTTTAGATATTATCAAGAAGGATTTTTATTTTTTATTTTTAACTCAACGTGTGGGTTTTTTTATGTATGTATCCAAAGTTATAGGAATTTTTTATTTTCCAAACATGGTCAGCACATTGTGACCATGTTCATAGTTAATGTTATTGAGTGTTGGCTTTTTCTTTTTTATTATTTTTAATCCCTTATTTTTAATCTTTTTTACATGTGGTTGAGGCTGTTATACTTGTATTTTGTACTGGTATTTCGTGGATGGCACCTTCCACCATAAATAATTTGTTATTGGTATCTGTCCTAAAGAGGAATAAGGTAAGCTGAAATTCACCTGATATATTGCCTGTATTGGTATATCCTGAAACTCTTACAGGTATCAATTGGTTAATATCAATTTTACTGTGAAAACATTGGTTTGCATAATAAAATCTACTAAATGGTATCTATCTGTGGTTGCTCTCTGATCCTTTGCTAAGCAAAGAAATTCATACTCTGGCTTGACATAGACTTTTTGTCTAAGTTGTTGTATGGAGCTTTTTTTGTGTTTGTGTTGTTTTTATTACATTTTGGACTCTGTTCCCTTCACCCTTTCATGGGGATTGCTCCTACCTTGTTTGTTAAGATGCCATGAGGTGGTATTCCATACTATAAAGGTGGGAGTCCTTATCTCTCATTCCCTTTTTTACTCTGTGATGTAGTGACAACATTGGTACTTGCTTCCACTGGGGAGACTTCTGTGTCCATGGCAAACCTACTAGTTAATTTCAAACTATGTTCACATTCACATATATACATTACAGCTAAGTACATTTTTTCACCTATCCATACACATGTGAATATAATTTTATTTTTCTTCTTTTGCGAGTTAAGTTTGTTCTGTATAAATATACGTATAGAATTAAAAGTGTAGAAGAAATTTATAAAATTCCTCCACATCTAGAATCCCTTTCTTTTGAACATGTTGAATTACTTTCATTTGGAAATGTTGAATTTATTTGACTTTGAAAGTTTTCCACCTCAGTCATGACAGGTAGCAAGTTTTTCAGCTACAAAATAGTGACCAAAACCAACATTGTCTAATATCAATTGTAGCACTGTTGTCACAGATCCTTAGGTGTCTATTACATTCAATTAAATTCTAGCAACTTCAGATTTAAAGAAGTGCATTGTTCTTATTTATCTCAGGTATTGTAACTCTTAATTATTCCTCATGATAATTCTTTATCTCCCTGTGGAGTAATTGGCAAAAATGCTCAACAAATAGGATTGAAAAATTTTCCAGTAAGCAATAAGAAAATGATGAAAAAGAAGTGGGCAAAATAATACTAAGCAAAGAATAAATATGCAAGACAAAACTAAGCAAAGAAACAGTAATAAAGCAAAAAGTTCACAAAGTAAGGATGTTGTTAACACACAAAAGTGATTGTAACATTCTGAATTCAAGACAGGAAAAAAACAAAAATATGACAGATGAGACTGTGACCATTTTTATTGGTTAGGAAGAAAATCCCAGCATGTATTTTGTAGGATTTCTCTATAAATTTGGTGAGGGGGGTGCTTTTAGCAATTATTCCAGTGTTTGCAACCAAAACTCCATAGGAATTGTATTTGTAACTTCTATAAAACAAGATGATGTGTCCCAACAATAAACTAGATTCTTGGAAGGTTAGTGAATGCTACAGAAGAAGGCCCCAAAACAGCCGAAACATTGTGATAAAGATAACAAAAATAAGGAAACCTATATGAAAGAATCTGTACTATTATTTTGTAGGTTTATATGGATACACAACCTTACTAAACTGGTATCAGTTACATTTGCTGACCAAGGAACATACATAATAATATGAAGTGGGAAGGGTTTGGAAAAAGAAAGAGAATATACATACATATATATATATATATATATATATATATATATATATATATATATATATATATATATAAGATAATACAAATAAAATTTGTCATTTAGCTGAATGATATGGAGTTGTAAACAAAGTTTCTGCACAACTTTTATTAACAGAGATATACAATATAGGGCCACTTTGTTTCCCACACAGTATATATATATATATATATATATATATATATATATATATATATATATATATGCTTGTTTCTCCAATATATTGGGAGGAATAGTTTTGGTAATTTATTTTATAAATGCCTGCTTCAGAAATAATATTGCAATAACAATCATAGATATGAATGATGGTCATTATTTTAAGAAGTGGATACAAATGAAAACATTTGAAATTGACAACTTTTTTCATTTCACTGAAACAGACATTAAACACTTCTATCATCCCTTCTTTCTTTCATTGACTTTCTTACTGAACACAAATAGCGGCTCTGATATGTGTTTTGTTTATCAAAATGAAATAGTCCATTATTTATGAGATGTTGGCAGATATTAAACAATTATGCCTTCTTTCTTTTTTCGCTTTTTTACTTTCTTTCATTTTCTCACTGAAACCAAGTAGTGTCTTTTCACCTATTTCTTCACAATCAAAATGTAATAGTACATTATTTATGTGGTATTGACAGAGTGTAATAGTTGTGGGAACTAATAAATGGAGAGACAAGCACAATTATTATATGTTACTCTGAGCTGTTGGCACCTGTGGAAGCTTCACATATCTTGCTTGTATTATTATTATAACAACAACTTGTATAAGAAATTCAGAGATAAACTATTCCAATCCCACTCAATGAACAGCTAGCTGGTCAATGAAAATGTTCTAATGAGATAATAGGTTAAGGGATTTGATCTGAGCCTGATATGATCTGACCTTTTCTTTGCTATATTTCCTTTCTTGTTTGAAGCTTGGAAAGTGATTAGGAAAAGTTGCTTTGGGGGGTCATCTGTTTTCCTTCTTATGCTGCAGGCTTAGAAGTAAGGGAAGAGGAAATATAATAAGAAAAATAGTGAGGAGATTTAATGGAATTATTTGTTATCTTGTCACATTGACCTTACAGTTTATCATTATTTGTCAAGGGTTATCTTCAGAGCTCTTTCCTCTCAAGATCAAATGTTGCTTGCATGTTTGCAAACTTGTCTTCCTGGGTGGTAACTGTGACTGCTTTGGATAAACTGACTGTTAGACTGATTTCTTTCCCTGCCTACAATCCCCAAAGTCTAATTGATGTTTTTATTTGATTAGTGACAAGTAAGTAACAAGGAAGTCTTAAAGAAAATGGTAACAAAAAAACACTTAGAGTGAGAAAGAGACAACAGACATTTCTTGGACACATAATGAGGAAGGAGGGTTTGGAAAACTTAATTCTTACAAGATATATCAATGGCAGGAGTGGTAGAGAAAGGCAGTAGGTCACCTACCTGATGAGTGTGTGTGAATTGATGGAGGAACAATAGCTTGCGAGACATGGCAAAGGGAGAAATAAAAGTGGGTATCGGAATATGTGGAGAACCATGATCACCCACCCTGAATGGACACGGCACATACAAGAAGTAGTAATATGGTGATTCAGCACTGATCCAAGGAAAAAATATAATAAATGACTCTTAGCTTTTCACTTACAAATATAATGTTGTTATAGATAAAGGATTGAGGTAACTCTATGTTATATTCCGTGCTAATAGGAATATATACTTGAAAAGCAAGGTAGATAAAATAAGTAAACAAAACCAGTACAATAAGAATAAAGGTAACAGTTATGCACAAGGTCAATCCAGTAGTGAGTGCTACTATTAGAAGGTCGGTGGTTCTCGTGTAAGTCTGAGTCATATTCAAACTGATCCAAGCTAGTCTCTGTAGTCCGTTGATTACAGATACTTATAGGTAGTTACTACCTATAGTGTAGTTACTCATGGGGGTGACAGGTTATTTCATTACATCACTCTAAAAAATAGATTTCATTCAAGATGACAACATTTCCTCTCACTTTTTATTCTTCTTTGCTTATTTTGCTTTGAAGACACAGAGTATCAACAAGCTGAAGCAATGCATGAAAAAAAGAAATGAACAAAAAACAGTGGCCATTAATTCAGATAAATTCTGAAGTAATAATAAAACCTTATTTCTAAATTAAATATAAATTCATTATTTTATTTGCCTTTATTAGTATTTGTTCTTCTCTAGGTGAATGTTACTTTTTCTTCCTTCATTTGGATTCATTCTCATTTTGATGAAAATTTTCTTTTTCCTTCTTTAATATTCATTTTTTTTGTGGTAATAGTTACCCTTCTTTTCTTCTTTCTTTAATATTCATTTTTTTCACGATAATAGTTACCCTTCTTTTCTTCTTTCTTTAATATTCATTTTTTTCACGGTAATAGTTACCCTTCTTTTCTTCTTTCTTTAATATTCATTTTTTTCACGGTAATAGTTACCCTTCTTTTCTTCTTTCTTTAATATTCATTTTTTTCATGGTAATAGTTACCCTTCTTTTCCTCTTTCTTTAATATTCATTTTTTTCACGGTAATAGTTACCCTTCTTCTTTCTTTAATATTCATTTTTTTCACAGTAATAGTTACCCTTCTTTTCTTCTTTCTTTAATATTCATTTTTTTCATGGTAATAGTTACCCTTCTTTTCCCCTTTCTTTAATATTCATTTTTTTCACGGTAATAGTTACCCTTCTTTTCTTTCTTTCTTTAATATTCATTTTTTTCATGGTAATAATTACCCTTCTTTTCTTCTTTCTTTAATATTCATTTTTTTTCATGGTAATAGTTACCCTTCTTTTCCTCTTTCTTTAATATTCATTTTTTTCATGCTAATAGTTACTCTTCTTTTCCTCTTTCTTTAATATTCATTTTTTTAACAGTAATAGTTACCCTTCTTTTCTTCTTTCTTTAATATTCATTTTTTTCATGGTAATAGTTACCCTTCTTTTCCTCTTTCTTTAATATTCATTTTTTTCACGGTAATAGTTACCCTTCTTTTCTTTCTTTCTTTAATATTCATTTTTTCATGGTAATAGTTACCCTTCTTTTCTTCTTTCTTTAATATTCATTTTTTTCGCGGTAATAGTTACCCTTCTTTTCTTCTTTCTTTAATATTCATTTTTTTCTGGATAACAGTTTTCCTTCTTTTCTGTCATCCCTAACATTCATTTGTTTTTCATAGGTAACAGTTTTCGTTCTTTTTTTCCTCCCTTAGCATTCAATTTTTTCATTTTGTTGTAACATAGAAAATGTTACTGAATGAGGAATAACCAAAATGGTGGTTGGAAATGGAATGGTAATTGTTGTAGCATACTTACGGACGATAATGGGTATGTCGCCATTCATATAAATACAGTAGTAAATACTATATATTGCTCTGCAGTTGGAGATTCATTGTGGAATTCACTTCACTCACTTTTAGCAGTTGACTACTTCTTCTATGTGCCGCTGTTGGATCTTATATGTGCTGTTCTTGTTCAAAGTATTATCATTCACTACCAACCTTCATGTGATTGTTCTATTCAGTAACCTTCCCTAGGTTACAACACTAAACTTTATAACATCAACAAAAAACAATACTCATCAGTGGTATGGAGTAGGTAAACCACTGCTAGTGGTGGACTACTAAAACAGCATATTACCCCCACCTTTCGCACTTACAATAGTGTCCAACGTATTTATGAGGATTGGGACATGCCCATTAGTGATCATAGGTACATAGGTATATAACACATTTTTTTCTTCATTCCTTAATATTCATTTGTTTTTAGATAACAGTTTTCTTTCTTTTCTGGCTTCCTTAACATTACAAGGTTACAGTGGTGTCTGTGAGCAAGGTCCAATGGTTAGTGAAGTTACAAATCTGATTTTATTGATACAAGGATGCAAGCGTGATGAGTTTAGACAAGTCACGCATCTGACTTTGCCAATTCAAGGAGTGCATTGGCAGGTTGTTAGCAGAATGTCTCTGTTGGATTCTGGTCAAATGGACAATCAACAAAAATGGTGCCATGTTAGTGAAAACAAGGGAGGCCTGGAGTGAAAATATCAAGATGTTAGAAATTACAGTGATGGTATCAGGGAACTCAATGGTGTTTGAGAAAGAAAGACAATCATGGTGATGATGGTGACAGCATAGCTGGTGTTGACAGGTGACCTCTTGGTCTGCTACTGTGTTGTTTGTTTATAAGGGATTTCCTTTTAAGTGCCTCCCTCCGGCTTATATTTTTTTCATCAGCAATGTTTGTGATTGGCTATTGTATTTTATTATAGGAATTTGCTTTGCAGACTGGACGTGATATGTGAAGCCCATGTGCAGAAAATTTTTTTTTTTATTTTGTGTTTTTCTTTCTTAGCTTTTGTGTCTATCTGACATGTAGAATCACTCAGAAAGAGATCTAATTGCAGTGGATTATAAGATTATTGAGTAGTGAGTTTGATCTTCACTCGAGCTCCAAACAAAGGAAGCTGCCCATAATCGAGGTCATGAGTCTTTGTGATCACCACAATCCTTTCCTTAGTTGTATGTGTTTCACCTGTATTACATAGGGTTTTTAATTCCGTATTGTCCTTCTCCTATATTGATTGCCAACCCAGTCTGTTCTACTATTTAACATATAGCCAGAGGATGATGAGGTGAATTCATACCAAATGGTAGTAAATGATAATAAACTTGATTAGAACTTGAACTCGGCTCTCTGATTTCATATTCTGTGCTGCTATCCATAACACCACCTGCACATCCACATCCTGCACATGTGGATTTGTCCTATACAAAATTCAACAGTAAATAACTCAACTAGGGTTGACATGTTGTAAAATCAACTAAAGATCTAAAAAGAGTAAGGAATTTTGTTGCTATATCTTGTGAGCAACACCCAAATACTTAGCTTTCACTTTCTCACTCAAAGTACGATTTTGAAAGTGATATTACAAATTTAATGTTAGGGAAGATAATTTTTTTCATGATTACCTTCCTTAACTTTAGTTAGCACTCCATATAATTTTCAGTGGACCCTGGCAGTTTAACACTTTCACTGCTAATCTACGAAAATGCCTGTGTTAATCTACGAAAATTAGCACAGGCATGTATAGGCCAAGAACATTACAATAGGTATTTGTCAGAGCCCAAATCATATCATTGGAAGGAATTATTAGTCACAACAATGTGTGGAAAACAAAATGAAAACAATGTACAAATTTCAAAAAGGGAATTTTAATTAATAGTTTTGGTGCTTAATAAGTAAATGTTAATTTATGTTGCATGTGTTAAAAATTACAATGATGGAATATCCACAGAACTTCTTTGTATTAGGTATTAATTATCAAATATTTAATAATAAATATTCTTGTAGGGTCACT
Source organism: Acanthosepion pharaonis (assembly GCA_903632075.3). Classification (NCBI taxonomy): domain Eukaryota; kingdom Metazoa; phylum Mollusca; class Cephalopoda; order Sepiida; family Sepiidae; genus Acanthosepion; species Acanthosepion pharaonis. Next base: position 3,031,545 of record CAHIKZ030005517.1, on the reverse strand, counting down.
GGAGAAGGGTCAATGATGAGAAAATAATTACGTAATCAAGATATTGACCTTCCACACCACTTTAAACAAAATGTTAGGAAGGAAGCTTTCTTAATACTGGGAAGAATAATAACAGTTACTGAACTTGACAAACCTATTTTCCTGAAATTTGTTTTAATAGTTTTTATAAATTTCAACTAAGAGTGACAGTGGATGCTTTGTCAATGAATACCAAATGTTTCCTTATATAGAAAGAGCTAATATTACCATTATCATATTATCATTATATATATATATATATATATATATATATATATATATATATATGAACATATTGAAATAGATATAGACAAATATATGCACTTATATTGTTACATTTTTCATTAGTCTAATCCTATGGTTGAGTTGGTATCACTTCTGCACAATTGACAACAGTTATATATCCAACATAATGTCATTATGTCAGGTCATTCTACAAGTACTACTGGTACTCTGTAATCCAATACTACTTACCACATGGCCAGGTCATCGGTAACTAAGCCAATTCCTCCAACAGGTTTTTTTGGTGAGGAGGGTGGATAGACACCCGTCAGGATTAAAAATAAGATCTGTCAAAGAGAGGATGAACTGTCTTATATGGTCAACAGTAATCTAGCACAGTAGTGTAGACTGCACTCCAGCTAGTGCAGTGATGACAGAGAATCGTTGGCTGAAGGGTTTCCTAGAATGAAGTCAACTGCCAGGGTAGGAGGTTCCCCTGATGAAATTAATAATCATGTGTCTGGAAACAAAGCAAATGAAACCACATTGACTGTGGTTTTACCTGATGAGGGAAAGGTTTCCTCAGATTTATTTGCCAAATACACACTGTGCAGGAATAAATGCCCCCCCGGCTTTCTAGAGATATATAAGTAGAGGTAACAGGTCTGGTGCTCAGTTGCATAGTGACACTATGACCACACCCAGTTATGGGACTAATGATGATGATGATGATGAATAAATATTAAATAATCTAAGTAAAGAGATATGCAATTTTCATGATCTGAGGTAGTTTAAGAATTGCAAAGATGAATTTTCTTCAGTCATCAATTGCAAAAGATTACTAAATAGACATCATAGTGATTGATTAAGACTAAAAATTCTGCAAGATGAAATGTTATCAAGAAATGATCAAACAAATATAAGTCCATGAGTATTTTTTTATTTTTTTAATATCATGTTCATTCAAGACATAGTTATTTATGGCCTACCACAGATACCTTTTTCTTTCTTATTTGTGAATTGCCAATAATTCTTGAGAAAGATACTGGTTTCTTCTTGATGTCACTATTCAGAGTTTTCATTCTCCCTTTCAGGATATAGGTGATCATGGCTCTCCACAGATTCCTTTTCTTAATTATCTGTGAATTGCCATGACTTCTTAGGAAAGATAGCAGAGTGATTTCCTGTTGTCTCCTCTATGATTTTGAATTCAGAGTTTTCATTCTCCCTTTCAGGATATAGGTGATCATGGCTCTCCACTGATTCCTTTCCTTTATTATCTGTGAATTGCCATGACTGCTTGAGAAAGATAGCAGAGTGGTTTCCCGTTGTCTCCTTTATGGTTTTGAATTCAGAGTTTTCATTCTCCCTTTAGGATATAGGTAATCATGGCTCTCAGATTCAGAGTTTTCATTCTCCCTTTCAGGATATATGTGATCATGTCTCTCCACTGATTCCTTTTCTTTATTATCTGTGAATTGGCATGACTTCTTAGGAAAGATAGCAGAGTGGTTTCCTGTTGTCTCCTCTATGGTTTTGATTTCAGAGTTTTGATTCTCCCTTTCATAGGTGATCATGGCTCTCCACGGATTCCTTTTATTTCTTATCTGTGTAATTCCAAAGCTTCTTGGGAAAGTTTGCAGAGAGGTTTCCTGTTGCTTTCTCTGTGTTTTTGAATTCAGAGTTTTCATTCTCTCTTCAGGATATAGGTGATCATGGCTCTCCACAGATTCCTTTTCTTTATCTGTGAATCGGCATGACTTCTTGGGAAAGATAACAGAGTGGTTTACTGTTGTCTCCTCTATGGTTTTTGAATTGACATTAGTCATTCACTTAGACAGGTTTCCAAATAAAGCATGAGAATCTAGTCTACCCAACTATTTAACCCATTATTGAATAAAAAAAATAATCTAATTTTAAATTTAGAGATAAAAATAGTTTAATAGATTCAAAATACTAAAAAAACTTTTTTCTCTTTGTGACATAAATATTATGATTGTTAAGGGATCTAAATATTCAAGATAGACAGCTGACTGACCAAGCATTGCATATTGCATTCTAAACTATAAATCTTATCTGAGTATAAGTGATTAAAGCAAACTTCATACCATTTTTACCACCAAGCTTAACCCTAACTAAAAGAGAATGCATTAATCAGATATTATAGAGACAGTGAAATTGAGAGGGACAAATGGAATATGTGATAGAAGTTGAAAGAAAGGGATAGATAGTAAAAGAGAGAAAAAGGAATACAGAAAAGTAGAAAGAGAAAGAGAGAGAGAGAGAGAGAGAGAGAGAGGAGAGAGAGGAACAGAAAAAGGAAGGGAGGAAGGAAGTTAGAGAAAGAATGTGAGAGAGTATGAAATAGAAAGAACATGAAGAAACTGACAAGTTAATGACAGTGAGTAGGCAGAAAAAAAAGAGATAGAATGAGAAAATATTCAGAGGTGACCAATTAGAGATGGGGAGAAAGATGGAGAGTGAAAGGAAGTGAGAGAGCATGTAATAGAAAGTGAAAGACTGATGCAGGAATGAGAGTGAGTAAACAGATAAAAGATAGAAATAAGGAAATATTCAGAGGAAGTGACCAAAGAGAGAGGAGAGAGGGAAGGAGGGAGAGTAGAATAGTAAGAAAGTGAAGGACTGACAAGATAATGAGAGTGAGTAAACAGAAAAAAGAATAGATCAAAATAAGGAATGATTCAGATGAGGTAACCAGAGTAGGTGAATGGGTGAGAAAGAGAGAGAAAGAGAAAGAAAGAGATAAAAATGACTTGAAAGAGAAAAAAGAAAGAGAGTGAAGGTTTCACAAGTTTGTGAGAGTGAGATGATAGAAAAAGGGAAATAGAAATAAGAAAAGATTCAGAAAAAAGAAAGAAAGAAAGAAAAAGAGGTATAGGGAGAGAAAGGATGTGAAAGAGTATAATGAACAGAGTGACAGATTAACAAGTTAGTGAGTAGACAGGAAGAAAGAAATCAAAATAAGAAAAGATTCAGAGGAGGTAACCAGAGAGGAAGGAGAAAGAGTGAAAGGAGAGGGAGACATAGAGGGAGGAAATGATTTGAAAGAGAGTGGAATAAAGAGAGAGTGAAGAGGGAGAAAACAGAAAAAGGGAAATAGGAATATGGAGAGTTTCAGAAAGAGAGAAATAAAAGAAAGAGAGAGAGAGTATCATAAAAAGAGTGACGGATTAACAAGTTACTGAGAGTGAGTAGACAGAAAGACAGAAATCAACGTAACGAATGATTCAGAGGAAGTAACCAAAGAGAAAGAGAGAGGAGAGAGAGTGTGAGTGAGTGAGAAAGAGAGAGTCTAAAATTTATGATCAGAAATCCACCATCATAGATTTATGACTGTTTTTAATCTGTAATCCCTTAAATACAGAAATGATGCCAACTCAATCAGACAACCTCTTATGAAATGAAAATAGATGAAAATGTTTCATAAACGGAAGGAATGGAAATGGTATTGATTAAAAAAGAAAGCAAAGCGTTTTCTTGATAAGCCAAGAGAAATTCCAAAATAAGGCAAAGAATGACAGAAAAAATAAGAAATAAAATAAAAATATAAAGCACAACAGTTAAGGCTCCAGTTGAATGTTTTATGTCAGATATCAGGGGTATGGTAAGAAGTAGCTTCTTGCACTGCCCCCTGTGGGATTATCTGCCCTTTGTGATCTGAAAGTTTTGAAGGTGTTGTACTGTCAAATGGTAATTTGTTGAGAAATGAAGGAGAAAAGCTGATGGGGAGGTGAGAAAAGAAGCTCAAGTTGTCAGCTTATCCCTTCCATTTTATTTTTCCTATTTTTTTCTTTATCCGTTCTCCACTTGCCCAACCTTTCCAATACAAACACTTACTTTGTAAATCTTATTCAGACATCTCGCCTTGTTAAGACTCAAGGGAAGAGGAACTCTTGTCATTCAAATTCAATTTTCCTTTTTTTCTTTTCCTCATCTAACAACCCAACTGAACTGAATTGAATTTGATGTGAATCAAATATTGATAATATATTCCTTTAAAGAGTGTTGGGAAAGTTATGCACACAAAAAGTACAAATAAAAAATAAATCTTTACATACCAATACACTATATATAATGGCTGGCTAATCATTTTCTGAGCACACCCATCTGTTAGGTTGGGTAGATGATCCCTGTTACAGGCAAATGCTCAGGCACAAATATGTTTATTCAACTCCCACAGAGCCCAACAATGGTTTATACTACAACTATGCTGAATGGATCTTGGTTACAATTTGTGGGAGAAAATGCATAATCTGGCACAATTTGAACAATGCTAGTATGCTCCAATCCTCAGTCATGATGACTGGTAACTTTGTGCTAGCAAAACCATTAACAGCTTCCAAACAGTTCTGTTTACTTGTGGCATTTGTGTTGTGTTGTTGGTTTCAATCTCTAGTAGGAATAGATATATATTTCTACTTATATACAAAATGTGGCACAAGGCCAAAAAGGGGATTGGGAAAGGATGGTCTTCTTCTGTCTTAATTCTAAACTTAGCTAGTCACAGACACGGACCCAAACATACCAACAATAGTCCTATCACCAAAATGGCACATTCACTACTACCTTTCTTACTACATCCACCATAATACCTCAAATTCTCTATAACTGCAAAACACTTTCTTCTCTTCTTTTATAGGCAGGAGCACACCAATGCATGCTGGGGGTTTTTCTAGCCTATAAAATAGCCCAGGACTGCTTCTGTTTTACTTGATGCAGTCCTGGTCTGTCTTGTCTTGAAATGAGAACACTGTTTGCTTGACCAAACTTGCTTTTGTATGTCAACACCAATTCTTAGTTTGTGATTTTTTTGCCATATTACTGTTACTTTGCCCTATTACTGTTGATTTGTTTTGTATATTGTTATGATGTTGATTTGGGGTTAGTAGAGACAAATGCCAAATAACACGTAACAATAAAAAGGGTTTTAATAGGTTGGTAAAATGGTACAGAAATCACCTGAGTAGTCAATAACTAACTCAGCTAAGAACTTCTCTGTCTATCTGTCTTCTGACATGCCACTATTTAAAGTCTTTGTTCGCAGACAAGTTCATCTTCAAGAGGGGTGGCAGGTTTCTGACACAACATATATATTGTTTGCTTGCTTTATATTATTTTTTGCCCAGTTCTTTTTCTTGTTATTGCAAACTTTGTCAATTCTGTTTGTGGGACAGTAATGTTCCTTATTTTGTATTTGACCATGGTAATCATTAAGTACTTCTTCTTCAGTACTGAATGCTCATTCATAAAAGAAGTAATATATACATATGGAAAAAAAGGAATTGGTCAAGACAGTGGCTTTCATTGATCACTTGTCAGAAGAACTGTTGATTTCAGTCTTAGTATGACTGCAAAACATATACCCCCCTCTCCTTTTATAGGCAGAAACACACAGATGCATGCTGGGATTTTATTTTCCTTACCTAATAAAATAGGCTTGTTTGCAATTTCATATAACTCAATCCCGATCTGCCTTGTCTAGAAATGAGGATGCTATGTTCACTTGTACGAAGTTGTTTTTGTGTGTCAATGCCAATTCTGAGTTTGTGAACTTGTTGCCATATTACTATTAATTTTCTTTGCATATATTTTTTGCTTGCTTTATATTATTTTTTGATCTTTTTCTTGTTATTGCTTATTTTGCTGGACAGTTCTGTTATTTATTTTTGCATCTGGACATGGCTACTCACTCTACATGTGTCCATGTTGAGGTCACCAGAGTGGTAAGTGTATCGCATTGGAAGGTCACTAGGGTGGTTATTGTGTAATAAGCATTTTCTTTACTGGAAAATTTGGAACAAAATGAACTGACTCAAGGATTTAAAATAAATAATATATTTTTATTTATTTTTTTAGAGTGATGATGTATTCCATGCACCAAAAAGTTTGTTAGTAAGACAGTTTGACTATAATAGGAATAGTAGTAATCTCCCTGATTTTTTGTATTTTTCATTCACAAATAAGTAGTCTCTACTCTTGAAAACTTCTGGCATTTTTGTTCAGTCTTTTCTTCTTCCTCTTTTTATTTGAGAGTTGGAAAGAGAAGTATAGAAAGAGAATTTCAGAGAGAGAGAGAGAGAGAGAGAGAGAGTGAGAGAGAAAGAAAGAGATAAGGGTTTTAAAGGAAAGCACAAATGCCTTATATTAACTTGAATTCTTTTTATTTTTGTTTATATATATTATTTTTATTTTTATTAATACTCACTATATACTCAATTTTACAAACAGGACTTTGGTCAACTTGTGGGGTCATTTTCAGGCACTTTCCAAAAGCACTTCTGGGTGAGATCCAGGCCAATAACATGAAGAAGTCACCTTGCTGCCCATTCAACAATGCTGAGATTCAAACCCAGTTCTCATAGTCAAAAAATGAACATTCTAAACTAGACAAGTGATACTAAATCATCAAAAGTTATTTAGACTTTCACTTATTATTAGTAGGTATGAAATCAATTAGAATATCCTTCAATAGAAACAACATTATGTTCTAAAGAATTTGCCATTAAAAAGCTAAACAAAGTATTAAGAAACAGGAAAATTTCATTAGAAACAAAGAAAAGAGTACTGAACTATATAATATCAATTCTCCTGTATGGCAGTGAATGCTGGACAATTTCCTCCCAGATTAACTGAAGACTAGAGGCAACAGAAATGTGGTTTTACAGAAGGATGTTGAGAATACTGTAGAGTGAAAATATTAGCAACAAGTAAGTTTAAAGGAAAATAGAAAGAAGAAGGTGAGTTGTATTTAGAATCAGAAAGAGGCACTTGAAATTTTTCTTGCCTTCAATATGCCCTGAGGGTGTTAAACCTTGCAGGTCCTCTTTCTTCATCACAGGTTAATTTATTGTATTATATATATTATCAAAACTCTCATAGGTGGAAAATAATTAAAACGATTTTCATATGTTTATGTTCAACAATAAAGTGTGACCAAAAAATCATAGCTGGTTTAATCAAAGTTAGTAGCATGACAAAATTATAGGAAAACAGTACATGTTGACAATCATATACCTAAGTATATGTAATGTAATGGAATCAGTTAAGTATACAGAATCATGTGCTGATATAGAGTTGAATAGAAAACACATATATGAAAAAAATTGTTACTGTTTCCATCTGCTTATGTTATAGACAAGCGTATGGTTGCAAGAAATACAACAGCAGAAATAGATTTACATGATTTATTTTAATAGGAACGTGTGGTTTTGGAACAGCTACCTTGTGGTATAGTTCATAGGCCGGCTGTCGATCTGGGTTGATCTCTCATAGTAGTTCTCACTGGTTGGCGTGGTGCTACTCCTGCTGACTGCTGCTGCTGACCGTGACAGGTCTCTTCCCAGGCCTCCTGTTGACTGCTGCTGACTGCTGCTGACTGCTCAGCCTGAACGTGACAGGTCTCTTCCCTGGCCTCCTGTTGACTGCTGTTGTACTTCCCTGTGTGACCCCTTTTATGGCATTTTTTATGGCTTAACAGGCTTGAAAAATGACACAAGTATAATTAGGAGGGAATCATTTTTATTGGTCAAAAAATAGAAACACTTTAAAATATTATTTTATTTTTCGACCAGAACTCGTGCATCGGGCTTATGTGTAGACAACGATAATGGTCATTTTGTGATGGGGCCTTGTCCTGTTCACATCCAACTCTCGCTCTTAAGTAAGTTAGTTCATTTGCCTGAAAATCAGCTGAGATATGTCTTATTTTATTTTATAACACTTATCTTGCCTTCAATATGAACCATATGTGTTAAATTCTTCAGGTTCTTTTTCCTCATCATAGGCGACCTTATTGTATTATATATATTATCAAAACTATCCTTGATAGTAAATAATTAAAACCATTTTGATATGCTTACATTCTGTCATATGGCATAACCAAAAAGTGTCATGGCTGGTGTGATCGAAGGATTTTTGCTCATATTCATTAATAGAATAAATTTAAATGAATACATGACATGTGACCAAAAACATGCTATCAGTGCTTGATGTGAATTTGAACAAGGAATGCATATATAAATCAATCAATAAACATTATACATTAATATCCACTATGACACTCCTATATATCTTTTTATTTTCTTATTTTTGAGTGTCCAAAGGTTTGGAAATGCAAATGAGTAGGCCCTATAGTCCACATTGCTAGAAGAAGATGAGCTGAAATCTGGTCCCTTGTTCAACTTCTTTTTTTCTTTCTAAATAAAGTGAGAGCTGCTATCAACCATATAACAGTGAGTTGTATTTTTCTGTTACTGTAACTACTGCTATGACAGAAGATTCTGGCCATTGCATAATCTGATTAGTTTACATTTCTTGTTGTGATCATTTTTTGTTATGATTGGTCATATGGTTCTACCAATAAACATTTATATTCCAGATTTTTAAAAGCAATATTTAAAATTTTCAAGTAAACATGTAAAAATTTTTCCATTTAAGTTTTTATTTTTCTGTCTTGAATTTTTCTGACTTTCTGGAACCACAAGTAACTTAGTGTTGTTGTTGACAATTTTTAAATAATTTGTATTAATAACATGAGATACAGTGAAAAAATTATGTGATTTGAGTGATAAACTAAAGTTTTGGCATTATTTTTAATTCATAAATTCATTTTTAATTCAAGATGTTTTTCGTTATCCCTCTTATAAATATCAATATTTTCTGCTTAATATTAACCTTTTAGTTGCATGATAAAAAACATTAACCTCTGATTCAGGAAAAAGATTCAGTATGATTAACAACATGGCTGTTGTTTTCATCTTGTGATGATGTATTATTATTATTATTATTATTATTATTTCTCTCACCTGACACACTTCTAAATTTATTTCCTTCCCATCAGTTTTAACTGAAACCCCCTTTTCTACAAACAAATTGTTTCTTCAACTCAAACTTTTTTTTTTCTATGGAAACATGTAAGCCTTCATTACATTGTTTGACCATTTTCTCTTTACATATGTCAAGGTTTTCAGATTGTATAAAAAAAACTTTTAGCAGTTGGCAGAGATACATAATAGACACTATTATACATTGAAATATTCAGATTACTTTTAATAATGAGGAAATTAGCTTGAATAAATTAGAGTATAATAATAACACCCTATCCAAGAAATTAAAGTTCAGGTGTAAATACAGAAGTGTTGTGATAAAAGCAACAAAGATTAATATATGATGAGATGAGAAAATCAATATAGAGTAGTACCAATTCATTTTCTTAGAAATGAATGCTAAATACCATAGAGGCTGAAATGATTTGGCAAAATCAACAAAGAAACTAGTCTGAAAGAATCAATTTATAATAGTAACAAGATCTCATCTCAGAAATTCGGAGAAAGTTACTGAACTAAGCTCTTCTAATGATTTAAATCATGATTTGACTTTTAATCTGAATCCATTTGGATTTAAAACTAGTCCTACATCTTTGCTGTCACAAGCTGAGTACATTTTCTGCATGTTCAGACATTCAATTTTACAAGTATGAAAAATTAAAGCCAACACTGTGGCTGGGAGATAATCTGTTGGAAAATTTAGAGAATTTTTCTGTAGTGTTCTGAGAACAAGCAGGAAATGCCAAGAAATTTCATCTGCCAAGCCAATCTGGAAAATGAGCTGACATCTAACACTCCTGCAGGGATTTGTGTGTATTAATCTATTGCCAAGATCTGTGTTTGTCTACCTGACAAACAAATCTTAGCAAGTAACTTCAACAGGATTATTTAAATGGAAGGCAAAAAAAAAAAAAGAGAAAAATTAAAACTTGAAAAAAAAATCTTTAAAATATTTACAAATTAAATACTTCTAAAATTGATGTCAAGAAAAACTCTCAATGCAGCTACAATATTTATCCCTTTCATTGTTGTATTTTTTAATTCGTATCAAGGATTAAATGCTGATTAGCAAGAAGGAGGCTTTATATTATGGAGGTCAGATTGCCATTTTTTTGGTTTATGATCATAAAAATATTCTTGAAGGCCTTGGTCAATTAATTTTGGAAAAGTTAAATTAACATTTTGCATGGACTAAGGCATCAAGAAGGTGAATGCCTTGATCAGGGAAGACTGACAAATTATGTTAGTACAAGGGGAAGCAATCATGGACATCAGATATGGACCTGCCCAAGCAATTAGTGTACAATGACTTGGGGTACCATAAAGTTTGTGTGCATTGGGTACCTAAAACAAGCAACCAGTGCAAACTGGTTTGTGAGCAACTGGAAAGCTTATTTTTGGAAGAGATGAAGAAGCTTCCAGAAGTGCATTGGTGAAAAAAATTCTTTAAAATATTTAGAAATGAAATACTTCTAAAATCTTTGTCAAGAAAACTCTCAAAACTACTACAATATTCATCCCTTTCATTGTTGTATTTTTATTTCTTATTGAGGACTAAATGCTTATTAACAATATGGAGGCTTGATATCAGATTGAGTTTTGTTTTGATTTATGACCATAAAAAATATTCTTGAAGGTTTTGGTCAATTAATTTTGGAAAAATTTGATTTAGTATGTATATTACATCCTTTATATGAATTGCATTATTAGATGTGGAATCAATTAGAATGACCTTCAATAGAAATGACTATATTCTAAAGAATTTTCCATCAAAAAACTAAGTATTAAAAAACTGAAAAAAAATTGTTAGAAACAAAGAAAAAAGTAATGAACTGCTATGTAATAAAAATTTATATGGCAGTGAATGCTGGACAATTTCTTCATGGAATATATAATATATATATATATATATATATATATATATAGATATATATATATATATATGTGTGTGTGTAAAAAATACATAGAAAATAGGAAAGAAAGTTGAAGTTTTCGGCTCTTGTTTTGAAACATGAGAATTCTTATGTAGTGTTGGAATCATATTTTTAAATAAATAATTATATATATATATATATATATATATATATATATATATATATATATACACACACTACAGTTCAAAAGTAATTTTTTAAAATTGGTCCAAAAAGTAGTTGTTTTGTAGTTTAAATAAGAGAAAATTATTATACATGGTTAAAAAAAAGTGAGACATGATTTTTATTTGAAATTTTATTATGACAAGAAAGAAATAAAGCATTTTATGATTAAATTTTGCTCTTGTCAAGCTATCCTTCATCAGCCTTAATGACTGCAGCACAAATTTTTGACATTCATTGCAAAAGTTTCTCAAAGTATGTTTGATAATTGATTTGATTTTTTTTAATAACTCTAAGAGCTCTTTTTCGTCTTCATTTTTTTATTCTTCTGTCAAGTTCATTCTAATTCTTGAGGTTGCTTCAAACTTTAAACTGTAGTGCATATATATTTAATATTTTATATATATATATATATATATATATATATATATATTATAAAAATAATAACAAAGGTTGTGTTTTACTATGTAAAAAAGTCAGATGATCTATTTCTGGAGGATGTTTTGTAAGTGCTCACTATCAAGAGATATAGTATTAATAACAAAATATAAAATGAAATGCTCAAATTAACTTTTCCTATTCTCCATTTTGCATTTAAGGTAATCTCTCATCAAGGCATTCAATTGTTAAATTTACTACCAAATTTACACAAACAAGCTTCCTGATGAGTTGATATCATATATGAAAAACTGTGTTGGGAAAGATAAATTTGAAAAGTTTTATAATTCAGATAGGGTTGGACAATTTAATTTATTCTTATATATATATATATATATATATATATATATATATATACATATAAGAATAAATTATATATATATATATATATATATATATATAAAAGGATGTGATGTGTGTGTGTGTGTGTAATGAATGCACGGCTGCAATTTTCGACGGATTTGCACCAAAATTTACATGCACATACTCCAAGTTAGTGGGAAGGCCAAGACCAAATTTGCATTTCCCAACTCCCGTCGATAGTGGAAATAGTCGATTTTTTCATGCTTCTACGGCAGTTTTCATGTATTTTGCAGCCATTTTCTACTGGCCAGAGTGAGAGCCTATAGCTGGCTGCCATGAATAGGCAGAAAGATTCTATTGGCCAGCGTGAGAGCCAACAGCTGACTGACACGAATGTTAACTAGCATGCTAGCATGCAAAAAAAAATCGATAGCTGCATTCATCACAAGTGGGAAAAATTTAAATCTGCATGACCCTTTACTCCAATTGGCTCATTCGCTTGCTTAAACTCAATGTTGATTCTGATTCCGTAGAACTGGGTTGGGTGTGAAAATGTATTTGTTGTTAACATTCTTTTTTCATTCGGTTTTTCCAGTTACGAGTCCTTTTTTAAAGCTGATCGTTTTGTGTTCATTTTGTTTAGTTCTTTTTTCGTAACAGATTTAATGTTTAGTATAGAGCTTAGAAAAAAATTTGCAGTGTGAGATAGGCAAGAAGTAAGGCATGTAGCAACATCAGCATGGCAAAGGGCACTCCTTTAAAGGCAAGGAAGGGCAAAAATATTTTAAGTCAAGTGATAGCGATTGCTGTATGAGTCGTACGATTTTTGAATCAAGCACGGGCAATGCCGGGACACTGATATATATATATATATATATATAAAAGAAAACACTGAGATCAATACCAAATGGCATCAGTCAGTTTCAAGCTACAATGCAATCTTCATGTGGGTTGTGTTTTTGCATTTCTATTTATAAATGCTGGTCAGGGCTACATACATTAGGGATAATAAGGTCTATCTTGACGGTCAGAGCCAAAATACAACACACTGAAGATTATGTTGCAGCATAAAGCAGACTATCACTGTTTGGGGTTGGCTTCAGTATCCACTTTTATATTTACATATAATCTATATCTCATACTGAGCACTTTTACTTATCATCATTGTACCTTGAAAGTTTATTTTTAACACACACGGACGCACACATATATATGTGTGCATGTGTGTGTGAAAAATAAACTTTCAAAATCAATGCAGGATGAGAATGAAGAGAGTATAATTTTAACATTCATAGCATTTAATTTAAAAGAGGGCTCAATACAAAGTAGAGCAAGATTATTTATTTTAGGATATTACACTGAAAACATCAAAATTGCTACACAATTGCAGTCGTGTTTTGATGTGTATCAATACATTACATCAAGTGATTGTAAATTACTGGCAAGTGAATGATTTATTTAGATTTAAAAGCAAAATACAACCTCTTTTTAGGAAAAATAACTGTATTTCATTCAAATATCATTTGAACCTGAAATGCATAGGGAAGACATTAAACCTGAAATACATATGCAATAATTTGAAGCTGAAATACAAAGGCATGGTTTTCATTAATATTAATGAAAACCATTAATATTAATTCAATGATCTTAGGCTACTCGGTGTTAACTTCATTGTTTGTAAATAAATTAAATGTCTACTCAAAGACATTTACCCACAAAAAATAACATTTATACTAATAATATATAATTATATAGTAATAATATATATATATATATATATATATATATATATATATATATATATATATATATATATATATATATATATAAACCCAAACCAAAACCCAAAGCCTGCCAGGTAACCAAAGAAAGAAATTAATAAAAAGAAAAAGCAGCAACTAATAAAACAAAAACCAATAGGAGAAAAAGAGGAAAGGATGCATAAAATAAGAAGAAAAGACCAAAAATCGGACATACCTAAAAAGTAATATTTAGTGCTCTATGTCTAAATTATCAAGTTAGAACAAATATCCATTCAAGTGTCATGATTCAGAATAAAAAAAGTTTGGTTATATAAAAATTGGACACTGAAGTCAACACCATGTGGTGATAGTCTGTTTCATTCTTGAACACAATCTTCAGGCCATCTTTCTCTCTCTCTCTCTCTCTCTCTCTCTATATATATATATATATATATATATATATATATATATATATATATGCAGTTAAGCTTGAAATTATATTCCTGCAAAATTTGTGATTTCTTTAATATTTCCATCAAAGGAATATATTATTCTGACCCTAATTGATATATAAAGAAAGAAAAATGAAGAAAAAAAAAACTTATTGAGAAATATCGAGATAAGATGTTTTTCATTTATGTATAATTTGGAATTCAATCATATAAGTCATCTCCAAAATATCCATACCCCATATCTTACAGAATAGAAATGAATAACACAGGAAGAGATCAAAGTTTTCTTCCTAACATTAGAGAGTTCCTTTTATATTTATAATACTTCATTGAAATATATATTTACTCACAGAAACACACACATGCACAAACACACATATACATAGAGGTAAATCAATAATAACTCCTAATGACAGTACAATGCTAAACGAGACTACACTATATGAAAAATAATTGTTTTTCATTCAATGAAAAGCTTTAAGACAAACAGTAGAAAAACAATACATCCAACTGGGTCATATATATAGCTAACTAGATAGATATGAACACAGGTAGATAGATATAAACAGATAAATATTGCTGTTACCTCCAGACGAGTGGATAGAGCAATTGCTGGAGGTTCCGTCTATGAAACTCTAGAGTTGGGATGCTGAAAATAATATCAATCAACTGACAAATTTTGTATTTCTATTAACCCTACACACACACATTATTATATTTTCTATTAACCCTATATATATATATATATATATATATATATATATATATATATAGATAGATAGATAGATATAGATATTCATATCTATATCTATCTATATATCTATCTAGCTAAAATTAACTGAGTTCTCTCAGACACTGCCATGTTTATCTAAAAATAAAGATACTTAAATTCCTCTTCATCTCTGCCGTAGGCCAACTGCTTGGTGGTAGAACCTCTGACTGATGCCAGTTCAGTCGGGTAACACTCCTAGTTAGAGGCAACCGGACATCTAGCCACACTGATGAGCTGTGATACAGTGAAACAGTCTGTGGATAACAATATATATGCTCCTGAAAAATTATTTCAGTTGAGCTCACTGGGGAAAAAGTGTGAGTTTGTAAACAGTGACAGTATTGCTACTAAAGCAATATTCTTTGATAAAATGAATCAAGTACTCTCAGTCACTGATGTGTTTATCTAAAAATAAATATGCTTAAAATTAATCTAAAAATAAATATGCTTAAATTCATCTTCATCTCTGCTGTGTGCCAATGGCTTAGGGGTAGATTCTCCAACTGACACCAATTCAGCCGGGTTTTGACCCTAGCTAGAGGCAACTGGATATCTAGCCCTACTGATGAGCTGTGATACAGCAAAACAATCTGTCTGTGGATGACACTATATATCTATCTATATATATATATATATATATATATATCTATATATATTTGGTTGGATAGATGTGAGTTTGTGACCCTGGGTTTCACGCTTTAGCGATCGTCAGACAAACTGATTAATGTTTTAAAAAATTTGGGTTTATGTAGATTGCGTGTATTGGTGTTATTGTGGAAGTGGTGGGGGAAACTTTGTCGTTTTGTCATTCATCGTACTAACGCAAAACATCGATGTATGCAGACACATATACATACTTGGTCGTCCATCGGGACTCATACATATATAAACATATGTGGGCAGTTTCGGATATGACATATGTATGTATACGGGTGGTGTTATGTCTATACATACGCATTTGTATGTTGAAATGTTGAAATTTAAACATTGGAAGTGTGGCGGAAATGTCTCGTTAATGTCTCGTGAATGCATACATGTCATATTATGTATTTTTCTGCTGAAAAATATTTCCTCGCATGTATGTATATACGTGTGGTGGGGTTTGTGTAAAATTATGATAGGTAAAAATTATTGTTATTTATATTTATTTTTAAATTTTTGAAAAAAAAAAAATGGGGGTTTATTTGTTATATTTTAAGCTGGTTATTTTTTGTTTTTGGTGACTGTGTATATGTAACAGGTAGAAATTTGTAATCCTTATTGGTTAATTTATATGGTGATGTTTAATATTCAATGTGCTGGGTGAGAGAGTAGTTCAATTTAATAACTGGTCTATATGATATGATGTGATAGTAATGTTTCAAGGGATTGGAGACAATGATAATATAATTAGCTAATAGTTATTGTAAATTGGTAGAAATTGTACCGCACATATAATATATAAATAATTATACATATATATATTTATTTATATTTATATACACTTTTCACATATATCTATATATATATATTTATATATATATATATTCATATTCTATCTATCTATCTATCTATCTATCTATCTATCTATATATATATATATATATATATATATATATATATATATATAGCTAGCTAGCTATCTCTGTGTATGCATTCATGTATGTATTCAAAGGTACATCAATAAGTAGATAGCTTAATGAAGAAAAAAGCATTTATTTGGTGTATGTGCAAGTGTGCAGTTATGTGTAGGTACATGTGTGTATGTGTATGTGTGTTGTTACAATAAGAAACAAAAAGAAGAAACCATTTTTAAACATGTGGCACATCACATAATATAAAAAAAAATGTCAAATTCCTGCAAGTTGACAATATGCCATGAAAGATTAGTTATCCTGAATCTTGGGAGACTTTTTATTTTTTCAAAACTCTCAGCTGATGTTGAATAGAGATGTCAATTTACACATTTAGGAAAAAACATAAAATAAATTAAAATAAATATGAACATACATTTCGAAATAAGAAAAAATAAAACTAAAAATCTGCCATCAATACGATCCAATTTCATTTATAATTTCTGCATATATATCTTCAAATTGTGTGTATAGAAATGCCCATATATATATATATATATATATATATATATATATATATATATATATATATATATATATATATATATATATATATATATATATATATATATGTGTGTGTGTGTGTGTTATGTCAGATTTTATTATGTAACTCAATGTTCTCACTATAAAATTGATATTAACCAACTGATGTTAAATTTTTTACAATATACATATATTTATATCATGAACACACCTTGTGAATTCCAACTTATAACTTTTATCAAAAATATTTACTATAACTCATTTAATGTGAGATTTTATTATGCAACTAAAATATTGTTCTTTATAGTATAAATAAATGCATATTTAATAATATAGTTATTGATATTTTTCTTTAATCCTATCACTCGAAGCAAGGCATTAAAGCCACTAAGACACAAAGAGTTACGGTGTACAAAAGAATAAGAAAAAGAAAACTTTATTAATGAGCAAAATCAATAACAGAAGAGGACTCAAGAACACAGTAGATAATAACTGATATTGCATTTAAATTTTAGAAGATCTAAGTTGTCTGGAAAACAAGGGGCCAGAAGAAAGTCCCACAGGTGAGAAGGGTGAGGAAAGAAACTATTAGCAAAAACTTACACTTAAATCTAGACAATTCAATTCTAAATTAATGAGACCTTGTTGCCAATCTAGTACTAAGCTTAAATTCATAAAGTCTAGGTACCAAAGAGTAAAGCTCATCAAAACAATTACCATGAAAATATTTATGGAAAATACACAGGGAAGCAACATTACAGTAGTGGGAACGTGACTGACACCAAGATACCAGGTCATGACCAATAACATCACAGATTCTTCTTTAGATTTTATCGAGAATCTCTAAATATAGATTGATTAATTGATTTTCTACAGCTTTAAAGCCAGAAAATGTTTTTTAGATTGTAAGAAGTTTTTAGTGATAATAATGGTTTAATGATACTTGCTAATTAAACTTAACTGGAAAGATAAGATGTCGATTCATACCTTTCATACCTTGGTGGTATTTGCATATAAGTGAATATAACAAAACCAGTAGGAATTGGAACTCAGCTCTTCATTTTACAATTCTGAGCCATTATCTATTACACCACCTCCACATCAAATCTTATAGCAGCTACTATTCCAAATGTGATGACACATCTAGTTAAATTAACTAGACATCACATTACAAACAGTTAAATTAACTAGACATCACATCACAGAAATATGTAAATTGAGGAAAAACTGAATTCTCAACAGCAAATTTTAGTGATGAATGTAGAGCTATATTGGATGGAAACCCCATGGTTGGGCTTCATGGAAATAACTTAGGCAACAAAAAAATGCAGATAGAATAATATCTTTGGCTTGTATTGTAGGCAGTCGAATTTTAGTTCATTCTGATGAAGATATCAGCATAAATGCAGAGAATTACTGTTAAGTTCTTGGACAAGATATTACTATGTGATACAGGTCACAATCATAAGATAAAGGTATATCCATACAAGACAATGCTTTTTTTCATTCTTAATTCAAAGATGTCTGTTGCTCACTTTGTTAAAAAGGTTTGCAAAATTAATGGAATATCTCCAAACCCAGCCTCTGCAAATATCAATCCACTAGAACACTTGTAGTCCACAATTAAGAGGGATGTACATGCAAATGGAAAATAATATTTAAGCAAAGATTTCTGGAAATCAATAAAGACAGCCAAAGAAAATGCCAGCTTTCAATCTCATTGTTTGTGAATGGTTCTTATTTTCAAAAGGCAATACCTTATTCCATCAAACAAATACAAGGATTCTTTATAGGAAGTTTATATGGAATTGTTCAAGAATGGCGATGGTAGGTGAATTAAGATTTTCAGCCATATAACAACATTCATACACATCATGCCATGTAGATGGCAACCTTGGTTTTACTGGTGAGATTCTTTTTCTTGAAAACTTATTTAGAAAGGGGTAAAAAATACTGCAGTGATGAGTTGAACATTACACTGAGAGTCTTGTGGCTTTCATAAAAGAGGATATATATAGGAGAAATGAAAGCATATTCTACATGAGAATAGAAAGCATATTCAATATGAAAATAGCAAATATATTCTATTTGAGAATAGAAAATATATTCCTTATGAGACTAGAATGCATATTGTATATAAGAATAGAAAGTATAAGAGGGATGTACACGCAAATGGAAAATAATATTTAAGCAAAGATTTCTGAAAATCAATAAAGACAGCTAAAGAAAATGCCAGCTTTCAATCTCATTGTTTGGGAACCGTTCTTATTTTCAAAAGGCAATACCTTATTCCATGTGACTTTTGAGTCTAGAATGCATATTGTATATGAGAATAGAAAGTATATTCAATATTAGAATATAAAGCATATTCTATATGAAAATAGAAAGCATATTCTATTTGAGAATAGAAAGCATATGCTATGTGAGAACAGAAAGCAAAATACATTTGTGAATAGAAATCATATTCTTTATTTGATTAGAGACCATATTCTATATGAAGAATAGGGCCATATTCTATTTAAGAAGAGAAAGTATATTTTATATAAGAATAGAAGCCATATTCTATTTGACAATAGAAAGCATATTCTTTATGAGATTAGAAATCACATTACATATTAGAATATAAACCATTTCATATGAAAATAGAAAGCATATTCTATATGAATAATAGAAACCATATTCTATTTGAGAAGAGAAAGCATATTCTATATAAAAATAGAAACCATATTCTGTATAAAAATAGAAAGCATATTGTATTTGAGAATAGAAAGTATATTCCATATGAGAATAGAAAGCATACTCAATATGAAATTAGAAAACATATTCTATATCAGAATAGAAAGCATATTCAAGCAATAATCTTTAAAACTATCTTTAAAAACTACTGCAAGTGATGTTAAATTTGAAACAGTTAAAAACTTAACAATTTCAGCCTGATGAAAGTTATAGAATGTCAAGGTTTTGATATTAACAAATAAAATAATAAATTAAATATTCAGGTGTATAGAATATTGTGTTAATAAAATATATATTTTCATGCCTTATACTTTTTGTTTTTATTTATAAGTTTACATTGAACCATGTTTGCATAAATCCTGTGATGCTGATATCAGACAAAGATGCTTATTTAATATTTTGTATATATTCACTTTTTTGTTTAAATCTGTTTTTTTTTTCATTTCATTTTGAACTCCCTAGAAAGAGACATTTGTTTTTTTATCTTGCTCCTGAATCTTTTTTGTACATTTTCTTTAATTATCACCAAATTTTCCAATTTAAACTCTTCTGATTATAAATGTTCAGTTTAATTTGTCTTCATTTATCAGCTTGTAAATGTTCTTGGAATATACAGAGCCACTAATCAACTTCCACCCTCAGTTTATTTTGCATTCCATTCCCTATTAACGAGGATATCTCCACAGAAATGTGCAACTTCATTCAAGAGTCTGTTATCTATTAAACATATTAGTGCTAAGAAAATTGAATTTAGTCTCATTACAATACGTAATAAGGAAGAGCAACTTATATCCCTCCCACTCCATATGTCTTTAAACATGTTATTAAGAATGGTTTCTGGGCGGAACAATTGACTAAAACAGAGATAATGTTTGTGAAGATCAAATCATTGAAGATTTGCCTGAAGCAGGTTTTTGAGAACCTGAGTTTGGAGAATTTTCTGCTTATTTATTGGTTTATTTGAAAACTTCTGGAATTGTCAGCACATTTTTTTTACCACATGTCATATTGTAAATGTCTATTATTTAAAATGTTTAATGGTGTTAATAATATTGAAAAATTTGGGAATATTTTTAAAAATATCACCAATAAAGAAAATACAAAACTGTTTATTGTAATTACAGATAATGTTATGAAATGGTTAATATTATCAAATCTGTCACTTCCAAACACTTCGTTTAAAATGAGTTCAAAATACATTTTTTAAAATAATAATAAAATTGTATGAATTTTTGTAAATGTAATTTTTACATTTTAAAATTTTTTTGCAATGTAAATTTCTTTATAAAAAAAGAATTTAACAGCATAAGAATGAATAAAAATTGTTTCAGTTTTTATATCCTTTGTTTAATGTTATCAGCTGGTTATTGTTATCTAAAAAACCCTATTCCTTCTTCTATACAATTTATCAGGATGCTGACGAGCATGACTCTCCCCAATTCCTGTCCTTTGTAGCTCTTAATAAATTTTGTCTTTCTGTTATCTCTCCTAAACCCTGTTCTGCTATCCATTTACTCAAGCTCACTAGGCAAGTTATGCATTGCTTTCCTCTACCCTTCTTACATTCAATCTATGAGTATCAAATTTTCCAAGCACTCTTTCCTCATTATGTGAAATTCACCTGTCTCTTCCTGATGTTAAGTGTAAGTTTCCTTTTTGTTTCTATTTTTCTAAAACTTTGTCATTGCTCACATGATATATCCATAGTATTCTCAGCATCCCTCTGTAGAACCACATTTCTATTGCATCAAGTCTCTTCTTCATCTGTGAGGAGATTGTCCATTATTCATGGCTATATAGGAACTGACATTATGTAACAGTTCAGTACTCTTTTATTTGTTTCTAATAATTTATTTCTGTTTCTTAATTCTCTGCTTAGCTTTTGGAAGGCATCTTTGACTATCTCAGTGTGCCTTTGGATTTCAGTGTTGCACTTTTCGTCCTCTTTTAAAAGACTTTCCAGATATTAAGATTTTTGTGCTTGTTCTATTTTGGTATCTGCAATTCATAATTTGCATATTGGGCTGTTCCTTTTTCTAACAACCATGCATTTTGTCTTCTTGCAACTGATGCTTAGTCCTTTCTTCACTCTTTCCTTCATTACCTGCTGTAGGAGGTCTTGTAACAATGAATATAAATTGTTCCAACATTGATATTTAAATCAATGGCTAATTAAGCTCAGTGATCATCTATTTAACAAAAATGACAGCCAATGATTTGAATTACATATTGGGAATATCAAAATCAAGCAAATATAAAAATTTGTTAAGTTGTATCATAGCAGACAATGGAAGATTTGACACAGAAAATTGATGGTGTATAGGAGTAGAAAAAGTTGTCTTCTGGAATCTAAACAAAGTATTAAGAGATAGAAAACTTTCATTAAAAACAAAGAAAGAGTACTGAGTTGCTATGTAATACCTCATCACCTATATGTCAATGAATGCTGGACAATCTCTGCATAGATGAAGAGACTTGAAGCAACAGAAATATGGCTCTACTGATAAATGATAGGAATACCATGGATTTAACTCAAAGGTAAGATAGTAAGTCTTATGAACTACAAGGAAACTGATACTTACAATGAAAAATAGATAATTGAAATTTTAGGGACACATAATGAGGAAAGAGGGTATAGAGAATTAAACACTCACAAGATGTGCTAAAGGTAAAACAAATAGCAAGTAACCTACT
This sequence comes from Acanthosepion pharaonis, assembly GCA_903632075.3. Taxonomy (NCBI): domain Eukaryota; kingdom Metazoa; phylum Mollusca; class Cephalopoda; order Sepiida; family Sepiidae; genus Acanthosepion; species Acanthosepion pharaonis. Next base: position 3,009,130 of record CAHIKZ030005517.1, on the reverse strand, counting down.
TTTGAGTTTGTGTGAATGGATGGCATAACATAGAAAAAGCGAGATAATTTAGAGCAACAAAAGATAGGAAGTTGTGGAGACCCAGAATGGACATGGCACAAAAAAGTAGAATCATCTAGTTATATAATTGTAAAATACAAAGCATATTTGAAAATAAAGAAACTAACATAGCATGATAGCCGAAAGTACTCAGAAATTGGACAATCTATATTTAAATGTATATCAGAAACCAAGAAAATGATCCAGAATATAGACAAAATGAATTTTAAAAATCCATAACAACGAATTTTCATTGGTCTGTAACCAAACATTTTTATTTTAATCATTTCACCCTGAACAAGGCAATAAAGCCACTAAGATATAAGAGGTTACTGAGCCTGAAAGAATATGAGACAAAGAAAACACATTATTAAGGATAAAGAAAAATAAAAGAACAGGAATTAGGAAGAGAGAAGATAACAATTAACGTTGCATTTCAATTTTTGAAAATCAAAGTTGACTGGAAAGGAAGCGTCTGGGAAATAGTTCCACAAGTGAGTAATAGAAGAAACTGTTAGCATAGAACTTATGGTTATGCCTATCCAATTCAACTGTAAAATGAGGAGATCTAGCTTCCAATGTAGTACTGTGCTTAGATATATAAAGTCAAGGAACCAAAAAGGAACAATTGCCATGAAAATATTTATAGAAGAGGCACAGGAAAGCTACATTACAGTGATAGTAAAGTGACGGAAGCTGAGATGCCAGATTAGGTCTGATAACATTGCAGATTCTTCCTTGGATTTTATCAAGAATATCTAAATAGATAGCAGTAGCACCAGACCAGTTGTGGCACCAATATTCAATGTATAGATGAATTGTAGACTTATAAATGTGTAAGATAAATTCTGGTGAGAAAAAATTGTATATCATTACAGGGAATAAACTTTCATGGTACCAGACCTAATAATTTTTCCACTTCATATCAGTGGGAAATGTTAGCCAGAGAAGATGTAATGAGACACTTTCCTGGAGGTTAGCATCAGCCATGCTGATGGAAGGCAAAAAAGTTCTCCAAGACAATTTAAAGAGAGCAGTTTCATTTTGGTGGACTTAAAATTAACAAATTGTTTCTTACTCCAGTTAACAACAGATTGTAGGTAATTTTTGAAAGCAGCTGCTTATTGAATTGATCAGATTTGCCCTTACAACAAGAGTAAATAGTTATGTCATCAGCATAGGTACCAAGTTGAGAATTGATGATATTGGGAAGGTCATTGATGAAAATTATTAATAATGAAGAGCCCTAGATGACATCTGCATTAATGCAAAGAAATTTAGGAGATTGGCTGTTCAAAACAACTTTCATTTCGCAATTTGATATGAAAGATTCAATGAGATCAAAAATTCGTCCAGAGATACCATAACCTTTCAACTTGTGAAGAAGACCAGTATGCCAAACCCTGTCTGTCTTTTGAAATATCCAAAGCAACAGCTTGAGCTTCACCATTCTTATAAAAATTTTGATAAACTCTTTCAACAATAGCCATTAATACATTAGCATTTAACCTAGAGAGGTCACTTTATCCAGTGTTGTCTCCATTGATAAAAGCATTCCTGGTACTTCTTTTTTGGGATAGCAAATAGCTGCCTTGTCACATTCTCTTGGATTTTGTTGATATTTTTTTTAAGACAATTCACCTCAACCCAGGCAGGAGTGCCACTAGCACGCCAGGGATTACAGAGGATTGCTAACAAGAGTAAAGAGGTGTATTTGAGGAAAGGATACAGAGAAGGACAGGGAACAAGCTCCGGGTATCAGATGTCAATTGACATTACACTTGAATATTTGAAGATTATAGTCATTGGGGAAGCAAGTAAGAGGAAGGTAGTTCCACAGATGGGAAGTGTGGGAAAAGAAGCTGTTTGAAAAAGAGTTACATTTAACTTTGACAGTGAAAGGGTGGGACAGAGATGCCAGCTTGGCAGTTTGTTTAAATTCATGTTTGGGAATCTGTGAAAGTAGCTCATCAGAACAGTTGCCATGAAAATATTTGTAGAAGAGACAGAGAGAAGTCACAGCACAACTGTGGGATAGCAATTGTAGGCTAGATGCCAGATCAGGACCTATCATCTTGCATATTCATCTCTGGATTTTGTCAAGGACCTCGAGATGTACAGCAAGAGCAACAGACCATATATGACAGCAATATTCCATGCAAGGACGGATAGTTGATTTATAGATTTGAAGGATGGACACAGACGAAAAAACTTTCTGGCATGACATCTTGAAATCTTGTTCCTTTCAAATGGGATTTGATTTTTGAAGAGGAATAATTTGCAAGGAGAATATGGTGGTTGCCAAACCAAGGGAATGTTGTCCTTGACTAAAAACTGCTGCACAAGTCATGGTCACTGATGGAACCTCTGTGGTGTGATGAAATAACCACACTCTACACACTTTCTTTCCAAGCACTGCTATAAACAATGGAAATGAGCGAGAACATTATAATTGTGTATGCACAACAAAGTTCAAGGTCAATCTGTGCCAAGTGGCTTCACTTTGCAGTTTTTAACTCCATTACGATAACAATAATCCTGATACCTTTTGAACAGACATCATATATATCATATTTATGATGTATTTTGCATTTTATGCAAATTTTATTGTATCAAGTTTCCCTGGAAACCAACAAAGCCAGATATTCAGAAGAAAAAATGTCTCTGCTGCCATATCTATTAGTTGAATCTATAGACTCCCCGTAGAATATAAAAACACCATTTCACCTCACTATGGAGGGCTGCTGTGTTTTCAATAGCATACAGATTTTACGGATTTGTGTTGCTAACCCTACACAACTGGTATAAATAGTTCCAATTTTTATATCCTTTTCTAAATATTATCAGTCAGTTACTGTTATCAAAACTACACAGTCCCAAAGATTGTTCTAATAAGTCAAATATGTAATAATTTCAAGTTAATTAATTTCACACTAATTTATATATAATGCAAAGTCATTTATAATGATGAGTATAAATTATTGAAATTTGTATATATATTAATTTTCATATTTAACCTATAGGCTGAGTGAGGAAAGATGGATTCATAACTTTCCCTAGGGTATTTGTATGAATCCACTTTCAATGCTTCACATTATCATATGTAGATAGCTTATAAATTGAATATGAATTTAGTAAAATTTAGAAAGAAATTTGACCTAAAACATAGGTAAATAAATATGTTACATTGTCTTATAAAAAAAATGATGTGCATGTTGTGGTTATCAGTAAAGATAAGGAATTAGCATGTTCTGTTCAAATTTCAGCCAAAGTTGTTGCATTCACTTTCACACATATACTCTTGGAAAGGTATAAATCCATCTCTTCCTCCTCCCTGCATCTAGAGATTAATAGCAGAACATACTGGGCTGTCTAGCTTTGGTTGGCAACTAGTCTAGGAGAAGGACAACTCTGAATTCAAAACAGGTTGGGAATAGGACCAATAATTCTATCCTGTAGAAAACCTATTTGCAACAGAAACCATAGCAGTACCTTCAGTGGTGAGGCTGTGGCTCTGTAACTTACAACAAAGTCTACATGGTTCACTACATACTAAAAAACATACTACAGATTTAAAAAAAAAAAATTGATTTTGTGGGTTGCTTAAAACATTTTACTCTCTTCTTATGGTGACAATAATAAAATCATCTATAAATTTATGATTTGAATAATGGCTCCTGATAAAGCATTAGGGAAAATACAGGTATTTTTTTTAATCATTTCACCCTAAGCAAGGTGATAATGCCACTAAGATGCAAAGGTTTACTGAGAGTGAAAGAAAATGAGAAAACACTAGTAAGGAGAAAGGACAATAAAAGAACAGATTTCAGGAAGACAGAAGATAGTGATGAACAATTCACTTAAATTTTTGACAGTCATAAGAGACAGAGATGCAAGAAACTGGAAGAGAGTTCCACAGGTGAGAAGTGTGAGAAACGAAACTATTAGAAAAGAACTTATGACTATTCTAGCTGTTTCAACAGTAAAATAATGAGACCTATTTGCCAATCAAGTTGTACACTGGAATTCTTGGGATTAAAGTACCAAAGAAGCTCATTTAAACAATTGCCATGAAAATATTTATAGAAAAGATAGAATTTCAGTAATGGGAAAGTGACTGAGGTTGAGATGACAGGTCAGGACCAATAACATTGCAGATTCTTCTTTGTATTTTATCTGGAATCTCTAAATACATAGCAGAAGCACCAGCCCACATGTGGTGGTAATATTCAATGCAAGAATGAATGGTAGACTCATTTCTTTTCATGTGATTTTGATTTGAGTATATAGATGGAATGCATTATCTTCCTACTGTGGGAAGGTGACCAAAGTAGAGATAACAGGTCAGGACAATATAGATCCTTCTTTGGATTTTGTTGAGAATCTCAAGACATATAGCAGGAACACCAAACCAAATATGACAGCAATATTCAATGCCCAGAAAAACAAATTATTACATAAGCAATCTCTGGGGCTAGTACAATGCTGCCTTGTAAAAGATGGCTTAGAAATTGTGAAATATATATAGTGGATTTTATCAAGCATGTCACAATCCTGATCCCAACATTAAGAGAACTTAACCTAAAAGAAATTGTCTTTAGTTGTAGAGTAGAAGCAAGAACAAAAAACATTAAATATAAATGTTTAATAAAAAAAGGTAAAGATGGACAATAATTCATGCAGCAAATTTATTGAATCATTTTTGTGTTTTGTTTTTTTGTTTTTTTTCATTATAATCTAAGTGGAAGAAAGAATAAAAGGAGAGTTGTTAATTAAAAAAAAATATGGAAAAATAAAATTGAGGCTCATGGGTAATGTGTGTCATAAAGAGGAACTAACTAGGAATGAACTTGAAGAAAACAAGAAGGAAATGAAATTTATCTTGTTAACTGAATCAAAAACTAGATCCGATCTTCCTTAAACAACGTCAGCTTTGTGAATTAGTTGTCAAATTAGAGATTCCAGATTGGATGCCATGAATAGCTTAACAAGAGAGAATCTAATATATAAACTGGAAATAATTGCGATTAGAAATGCTTTATTTGTGAACTATTGAGCAGAGCATGTATATCATGCTGGAGAAAATGGGGAGAATAAAAAAAAGCATTCTTTTCAAAGAGGATTCTGAGAAATGATAACTTTAATAGTCATTTCGAAATCAAATCAGTATTATAATCTTGTTTCACGGTGTTGTCTTCTCCTATTCCTGCTGCTTCTTGAACTGAAATGTGGCTAATAACATTTCAAACATCGGTCAGTTGTTTGCAAAGATTTTTATCGTGATCTGTAATTCAATTTCTGATCTTAAAAAGAAAGCTTAGTGTAATTATACTCATTACCTTTGACTAATCATGGTTTTGCTATCTGTCTCTTTAGTTCATTAGATTACAATTTTTTTTTTTTTACTGTGACTCACATTTTTGAATAAGCTGTAAAAATTGACAGCACAAATTTAAAAAAAAAACTAATAACCTGTGATATTAGTAAGATTTTGGAAACCCTAAACATATTTTAGATGTACATGTTCAGAAAGAAAAGCAGAAGAAAAAGTTGCTAAGAATGTTAACATGTACATTGAGCTATTTATTTTGTCTGTTTGATCGACTGTTTTATTTGTTTTCCACAGCTTATTGATTGATTTATTTGTTTTCTACAGCTTATCAATCCTTTCCAGGTTATTTAAACCCCAAAATATTTTTTGATTGTAATAATTTTTTGTGGGATGAAGAACAATAATGGTTTTGTGATACAAGTCTTACTAATTAACCCATAGCTGAGGGCAGAGGAGGTGGATTCATACCTTTCTCAAGGGTATATATCTGTAAGTGAATATAACAAACCCAACAAGAATTGGATTTTGGCACTCTGATTAAAAAATCTGAGTCATTATCTATTACGCCAACTGTACATCCAAGCATACAGCTGCTGATATTCCCAGGCTGTCACCCTTCTAGGTACTGACCAAGCTCAATGTTGCTTAACTTTGCAGATTGTATGAGAACTGATGTTCCAACATGATGTGGCTGTAAGCTTGTGTGTTAGAGTTAGAAATGCAATACCTACAGTTTGTGGCATTATATCAACTGGGTTTACATATGATAATTTCAAATATCTGAGGGTGTATTGGGATAGTGAAAGATAATTTTGAAAAGCTAAGCAAAGTAAAAGAAAAATTTCACTAGAATCAAAGAAACGAGTAATGAACTATTATGTAATATCAGCCCTCAATCTCCACTCAGATGAAAAGAGACGAAGCAACAGAAATGTAGTTCTACAGAAGGATGTTGAGAATACCATGGATGTATCATTTGAGCAACAACAAAATTTTAGAGGCTAAAAAGAATCAGGACATTTAAACTTAACATCATAAAGAGACAGTTGAAATTTCTGGGGACACATAATGAGGAAGGAAGGCATGGAAAATCTGATACTCACAGGTCAGATTGTAGATAAGCAGAACTGAGGAAAACAATACATAACCTACCTAGCAAGCTTGAGTAAATGTATGGCGGAAAAAGGTTTATTAAATTTATTAAGAGCTACAAAGGACAAGAAATTGTGGAGAGCCATGATCACTAACGTTCTAAAGGAACATAGCATATAGAATCCCACATTGCCATGTAGACATCAAATAATCCTCATTTCCTTTGTATTCCATTAGTAAGGAGTTAATTCCATTCGAACATCTTCTTCTCCAAGAACAGTTATTTTGTGGAACAGAAACTAAAGAGAATAGTTCCTTGATTCACTACAATGCTAACCTCTTCAAGTTTAAGGTTAACTGTTATTTACTTTCAAAAATGTCATTTAGTAACACTCTATCTTGAGTGGTTCTTAGGCTTTTTTTGGGTGAACGATACTAAAATAAAATAGTTGAAATTTCTAAGGCACATAATGAGGAAAGAGGACTTGGAAAATTTGAAACTCACAGGAGAGTTTGAAAGCAAAATAGACAGCGGAAAACAATGCATAACCTACCTAGTGAGCTTGAGTAAATGGATGGTGGAACAAGGTTTATAAGAGATAACAAAAGGTAGAATTTATTAAGAGCTAAAGACAGCAGGAAATTGTGGAGAGCCATGATCGTCAACATCCTGAATGGCATATAGAAGAAGATTTTTAAATAGGCAGTATCTTAACTTTAATCTGATAGAATTATATTTCTGAATATTTATACATATGCTGAAGATCTATACATATATTATAAGCATATGGATATCCCATAGATAGTAAACCTGTTGTTGAGGATTACTTTTTAGTGATGTTATGTTTCTACATATATTGAAGAAGGTTTGGAGAAATAGATAAGATGACATTAACAGTCTCCATACAGGAAATATTTGACATTGTTTTTTATGAAGTTAGCATTACTGTTGTTTGAAATTTATAAAAAGGTTTTTTTCAAACAGTTTTTCAGGAAATTAGGCATTTTTCCTTCTCAAATCTTCTAACTATTATAGCTCCTTCTAGTAATGATGGGAGTTTCTTTACTAACCTTTTGTTTTTGGTAGTATGGAAAGTTAACATCACGAGAGATTAAATTAGATTAATTGTTAGGTTTACTGCTGGGAAAGCTGGTTCATTGGGTAATTCCAGATAATTATTCTTGTCAGAATCCAACCCTCACATTTATAAATTTATCATTCACCGTTGAATTGAATATTACTGACATATCTGGTCTGGTGTTTCTACTATATATGTCAAGATTCTTAAAATCTAAAGAAGGGTCTGTAATGTAACTGATCCAGACCTGGCATCTCGACTTCAGTCATTTTCCAGCTACTGTGACATGGCTTCCCTCTATCTTTTCTAGAAATATTTTCATGGCAATTGTTTTGATAAGCTTTCCTACTTGGTGCCCCAATTCTATGAATTTAAGTATATTACTAGATTGGCAATTAGGTCTGTATGTTTTACTGCTGATCTAGCTAGATGGAACCTTATGTTCTATTCGAAGAGTTTCTTCTCTCACACTTCTTGTCTGTGGAACTCTCTTCTGGTTTATTGCTTCCTTGGCATCTATGATCTTCAAAAATTTAAATGCAATGCCAATTATCATTTTCTGTTTTCCTGAAATATGTTCTTTTATTGTCCTTTGTCCTTACTAAAGTTTTCTCATTCTCTTTCACTCCCAGTAACCCCTTGTGTCTTAGTGGCTTTATTGCCTTGCCTGGGGTACTTATGTATATGTATGTCTAAATGCTCAGAATAGTAGTCATCTGCAAAAAATCTTGCAGAAAATTTGAAATGAATGACACAAAATATATATATATATCTACACAAGTGTGTATGTCAGGCATATGTACAAGAAATTTGTAGCTGTAGGATTTTATGATGACAGTTGGTGCCAGAGAAAAGATAGAAATCTTCCTTGCATAATCAGGCACTTTGTATAGGTATCATGTTTAACAAAGAAGAGTTGTTTGAAAATTGGTATTTGGCTTCTCATTGGCTTGCAGGACTGTGATGTCATATCCTTGTCTCTGATTGGCTTGTATGGGTATAACTTCAAGGCTTAGCAATTTACTTTGTTCAGTTTATTCGAAATTTTTGTCTATTTTGTCTAGCAATGATGAAACTTGTCTGAGTCTTCTCATTTTAGTCATCACTTTCTGTCTCTTTCCATAAAGACAACAAACATAAGATGATTGAAAGACTTGGCAAAAATTAATATTAATCCTACATAAGACAGCAGACACCAAACTGTTCCATATGATGGCCACATTGTATATTTTAATTAGATCTTTTTTGTTAATATTCTTCTTCATTCTTCTTCATGAAAGATCATGGACTTTTCCATTTTCCAATTTTCTTATGATATTTCATGTAAAAATTTAACATCATATATGCAAATATTGTGGCAATTTGAAAATACATTGCAATTATTTTCAAAGAACTCCATTGAAAATAAGTCTAGGTAAAACATTTTTATTGTTGGTTATCTTCATCGAGGAGGCACAGTGGAATAATGGATAGCAGATCGGACTGAGGAATCAGGGAGCTGAGTTCAAATTCCAGTTGAGTTCATTACATTCACTTATGTATTGATACCCTTGGAAAAGGTATGAATCCATCTGTTCTCTTCCCACTAACTATGGGTAAAATAGCAGAACAGACTGGGTCCTATAGCCTTGGGTGGCAATCAGTCTAGGAGAGGAAGCTCTGAATTCAAACCAGGTTGCACTGTCCTAAAAATGTACAACCATGCAAGTGGAGAATGCCTGTGAATCCAAATGCTCACTGAAACTCCTACTATTAGCACACCCTTGTATGCATCATTAAAAAAGGTGCCAGATGTTTTATAGGAAACGAGAGGAAAAAATTAACTAAAATGGTTTATTTGTCTTTTCTCATCAGACTAAAAGTCAAGGACAAAAAATGTGCACAACAAGTAAAAAGCTTTTTATGCAAAACAAGACTGATATGTCCTGGAAAGGGATATATTTGTTCGAAGTAGCAAAGTGGTTGTTGACTACTGTAACCAGGTAGGACAATCTAGCAGGTAATATCCATAATTTTATGGTCCTCATCATAGTGGTAGACAATTTCATAGGAAATTTCTGGGCACATAATGAGAAGACAATAGGAACTGTCGTCCATGTAAGAGAGGCAGAGTCTGTATTTATGGCTGACAAATGGCAATCAATTACTGTGAAGGGGAACCCAAAAGTATGCATATTCATTACATCAAAGAATAACATTATATACCCCCAAAAAATACCGCAACATTAAAGACTAATTAACAAATATTACAATAGCATTCATAGACTTATGAACATCATTGTGCATTATTTAAAGAAGTGAAAATGTACAAATGAAAAGATTTAAAACTGACAAAGTTTTCCATTTCACGGAAGCAGATATTAAATGCATGAGAGTTTTATTACCTCTCCTTTCTTTCTTTCTTTCTTATTATCATGTATGCCTCTTCTTTTTATAACTAAAACCAAGCATTTCAAATATATCATTTTCTTCCATCTTTCCCCACAACCAAAACAGAATGGTCCATTATTTATCTGATGTAATGACAGAATGTAACATATATGCTAACTTACTAATAGAAGAACAAACAGAATTATAATATGGTTATTTATGTATGGACTAATGTCCATCTTTGTTGCTATTAACAAAATATTTCAGCCATTACACGCTTCAGCCTTCTTCAGGAGTCTGAGTAACCTTCAGGCAATTTAATCTACAAGGAAAAATTGTTCTTGTTCTGCTGTCTATGTCTAGGGATATCTTATTTTACTCTTTTAAGTACTGCTCAGTTATTACAATGAGTCTAAGTCTGTATTGCTTGATTCAGAGGTTGAACTAACAATTACTATGCGGTCAAATTTGCAAACTAACTCTTTAATTCACTTTAGCTTAATCAAACTTTGTACTTTTACTATCCTTCCCAGTAATTGTTTTGCCATTTTGCCATTTTGCCATTTTGCCATATTCATTGTATGCCTCTGCCTCTCTTGCCTTCAGTATGTCAAGTTCAATGAGTGTCAAATTCCTTGTTATGTGTCCAGAAATTTCAGCAGAAATTGTCCTGAATTCATTGACATATAAGATGATTGATATTACATAGCAGTTCAGCACTTTTTTCTATGTTTCTGATGAAATATTTCTTAATACTTTGCTAAGCTTCTAGAAGGCATATTTCACTATTCCAGTGCACCTTGGATTTTGGTATCAAATTATCTGTTTTATATTAATTTAACACTTCCATTTTATGTTATTCTAAAACAACTTCAGATTTATCACAATTTTGAAGCATGGCTCATGATTTTCCATTTTCAACTGAGGCAAAAGAAATAGTCACCAAATTTGCTACAAATGAAGATCAGTCAGTTATGTGCCATGTGTGATGCATGCTTAGGCGATCATGTATCTTTCGATACATGACTGATGATGAGGAAATTTTTTTACCTGGTTTGGTTGCCTTTTTTTCTCCTAGACCAGTCGCCATCAAGGCTATAGAACCTGATCTGTCCTGCTATTTACCCATAGCTGGATGGTGGGGAGAACAGAGGATCCATACCTTTCCAAGGGTATCAACACATAAGTGAATGTAATGAACTCAACTGGAATTTGAACTCAGCTCCCTGATTCCTCAGTCCAGACCACTATCCATTATTCTAACATGCTTCTATATAAATTGGTTTAGCTGTTTTTAAATTGTTCTTATATTTTGATATTACCATTTTGCAGCAATATATTTTTTTTGCTATCCCTCTTATTTTTGTTATGAACTGTTTCTTTTTTGTTATGAAATGCTTTTTAATATGTCTGCTTTTATTGCTCTAATAATATCTTGTCAAAGTTGTTAAGCTCATATGTTTAATAGGGGAATTTCTATGGATATGTTATAGTTGTAGAATTCACAAAGAGCTTAATTAATAATTTCATCAGAAAATGCAAATAAGAAAACTGTGAGATTTTACTGTTAGTGTAAATAATAACATGAAAATACTCTGCAATAGTTATTAGCTTCTTTCTTTTTACACTTTTGCTTTCTTTCTTTTTTATTAAAAAAATTGCATATACAACACAATAGTAGGAAGCTAGTAAAAAGCCATCTTTTAGATAAATAAGCTTAACGGATTCAAAAAGAATGCACTGATAACTTAAATAGTCATTTCAAAATTGAATCAGTGTTTTTAATCTTGTTTTGTGCCAATGCCACTCACACCCCACGACTTTCTATTACTGGCACTTTCAGAAACAAAATCTTGCTAATAATCTTTCAATGATTGGTCAGTTGTTTGTAAAGATTTTTATCACAAGTTTGTAATTCAATTTTTATTCTTAAAAAGAAGGATTACCGAAATTGTTCTCATTTTAGTCTTCAGTTAATCAGACTTTTACTATCAGGCTCCTAAATTCAAAAGACAATGAATTCAATTCTTTTACCTGGTTTCATATTGAACATATGCAATTTTATGAAAGCATTTAACAGTAGTAAAAGTATCATTTATGACTGAAATAAATAATAGTCAAATACAACAATGGACAGCATGACCTTTTATATACAGGGTGCAAGGGGTAAATTGTAGTTATTTTATATTTTCAATTTCATGCTTGCACATTGTTAGTTTGTGATTTTGTTGACTGCACAGTATAGTAGTAAAGTCAACTGGGCACTATCCGTGAGAAAAAGATCACCATAATGCAATTTACTCTGCCAGAAATTCAGAAACGATATACTGTACTGCTTGGCATTTGTGCCAGAATCCCCAATATGAAGATTTCATAGTGTTTGTGTGTCAATCTGAGGACAGTGCAGAGGATTCAGAAAGAGTTGGATGAATCTAATTACAAAGGTATGGCAGTTTGGAAAACTTGCTCTGAATGTTCTGATGAGAAAAGAACTAAATTTGTTGGTGAGGGCCTCAGAATCAACACAGAAGCCTACATAAAGTGCCTTGAGGTGGTAGTGCTGCTCTAGGTCAAGAGGGTGGCTGTTGGAAGACCCTATGTCTGACAACAGGACTCTGCACCATGCCACACAAACACAAGAACCCAGTCATGGCTACCAGATACTTTCTGTCACCACATCACCACTTAGATTTCGTCACCTAACTCCCTTGATCATTATGTGTTGGATGCAGTTGAGCAAGGAACCAACATAAGTTCTTGTAAGATCAAAAATGAACTGAAGTCAAGGATTATGGCAGCATTCAGCAGCTTAAACAAGGAGACTGTTCAGAAGAGTTGTAGGAGATTTTAAATTCATCTGTAGGTCGTGATTGAAGCCAGGGCAAATTTATTGAATAAATTTACTCTTTAGTATATCAAGGTATTTTTGTGTCATTTTGGCAAATATATCTGTTAAAATAAGATATCAGTGTTATTTTCATTTTTGCATAAATTAGACGACAATTTATCCATCGCACCCTGTATGTGTCATCATTTCTCTATTTATAACTTCTAAAGCAAACTGATGTATAAAATTAACAAGTACCCTTTAATTGTTCATCATCATCATCATCCTCATCATTGGATGTGGTTGTAAGATCACTGTATGGCTGAGTATCTAACTGGTTACCTTTATATGTCTCTGTTGTATGCCAATGTCTGAGTCTCTGTGAATGATTTTCCAGTTCACTCAGTGATGCTCTAAGGCCATTTTTCCCTATGCTTACATTTTCTTCTTTTAACTCAAGTGGTACCTATAGAATAGCAATGTCATCCTGGGTAAGACATTAAGCTACATCCGCGTCCTGGGTAAGATGATAAACTACATCCAGCAACAAGGCCTCTGATCAGGAGGTTTTGAGGAGTGTGGAACCACCTCTTAATTGCTGGTGTTTCCAGGTCCACCCTGACCCAGGGTGGTAGCACCTGTTAGGGTCCCATCTATGGACAAATAGTTAACTATTACCAGCAATACTTTTTTGAGAAAGATTATTACCAGCAATACATTTTTGAAGGAAAAATATTACCAGAAACAGATTTTTGACAAAACAAAATATCACCAGCAATAAAAAATGTTGTCGGCATTAAATAACTCATTGAGGTTGATATGCAGTAAAACAAAATAAACCAAAGAATAGCAGTGAAAAGATTGTTGGCTTTTATGATGTGGCTGTACTTTTACAACTTTCTCTTCTTGATGGTGGGTATGAAGTCTATCAGTGAGTTTGTTTTTTTTCTGATGGTGTCTTGTATGGTATCATTTATGATGCAGTCTACATTGTAGATAACTAGAATGATCCTGTAACCTCTCATTTCTAATGTTTGAATTCTTCCCAAGAGGATTCTTCCCCAATCTTAACCTGTTCAAGCCTAGGGTTAACCATTATCTTCCCCATAAACTGTACCTCTTACTCTGTAACCCTCTACCTCGAGTGGCTCCCTGGCCTTGTACAGGGTGAAAATCATTGTAAAAAAAACAAAATAGATTATAAGAATAATTCTTTGCATTAACAATTTTTAACAGTTACTGATATTTCCAGATACAAGTTTTACTATTTAACCCACGTGGGATGAGATTGTAGCATACCTTTCCCATGGATATTTGTGTGTAAAGTAACTGAATGGAATTTGAACTCAGCTCTCCAGTTTCTCTGACAGTGGACTTTTCTTAACACTCACTAGGTGGCATGGTGATAAGCATGAAATAAAGGGCATAAACCCATTTTCTCTGCTTTGCTGTTTTAACTTCAGAATGTAGTAGTGATAACTTGTCCCCTTTAAAGAGATACTCTCGAGACTTCTAAATTTCATCCAAGCCATATGGTGCACATACATACATACCCGGATATACACCCTATCACTCATCCCATAATTGTATTTTTTATCTCCTCTTTTGAACTATATTATTGTGTATATGATACATATAAAAATTCTCCACATGTTGACATCATTTATTTTGAAAGCTAGTCATCCCCATCTGCTACAATAATTTTTTGAGGTTAAAAAGATTATAGACTTTTATATGTCAGGGTATGTTTGATGCAAAGAACTTTATGGCATTTTGATTTAAGTCATTATTTTTCTCTGAAAAAGAATGATCCTTATCAAAGAAGATTAAAAATATATTTGTTCTGAAAAAAATTATAAAGGAATAAAAATAAAAATGTTCATTAGAATAGTTTTTGAACAAAGTTTAGTTGAAACTTCAAATTAAAAAAAATAATTTTTTTCATAGTACTTTTTGCAATCTGATTCAATAATTCCTAATAAAAATATAAAAAGGATAAAATTAATTTTCAAGCAGATTAATATGTCCCACATATCAAATAAATCCTGTTCAAATAGTAACGAAGGAGAAAGTATCAGTGGCTATCATAATCTCCTTAAAGAGGGAAATTATAGTTTTCATTTTGAAGAATCTAAAGATGGATTATTTTGGTAGTTTGCTCAGATACAGGAATTATAGAAACCTTGTTATGGTCTGTATAATCCTCTTTGATGAAGAGAATTATTGAAACAATGAATGTGCTATGTTTAAATTATCACAGCATTCAATTTATTTATTCAACAAAATTAATTGATTTGATGTGTCGTATGTCTGACAATTGTGTGTGCATTCAAGAGAGGTAACCAACTTAATCTGCCTTGAAATGATTTAGCTGGTTTAGTTTTGGAGTTTTTAAACAATGCTATGATTATGTTTTGATATAATTCATAGTATTTCTTTCAATAATTTTGCTTATTCTTAAATTTTTTTATCATTATCAGCATCATTATTAATGCATACTTTCTTTTTTTAATTAATGTTTTTTAATTCTATAATAAAAATAATAGATCAGATTTATCTGTTTAAAATCACAGCATAAAACTTATTTTGAATTTTTGACTAATGCTCTTTTTATGAAAAGCAAAAAAAATTAATTGACAGTGAGATAACATTATCAGAACTTGTGTAGCGTGTGGCTTTCATTATTAGAATGTAGGGCATTTTTGGTAAAACAAAGGGTCAGCCAGACTTATTCAGACTTGGCTCTCTGACTTCTGGCTTTTACAAAAGCAAAAACTGCCATTGAAACATTATTGATTAGATTAAGGGGAATATGGTAAAGTGGCTGAACAACTATGCAATATTAATTCTCCTATCTCAGTGATGCTGAACAATTTTCTCTGAGATTTGAGACAACAAATGGTTTGTGAAACTAGAACAGTCTACCCCAGTGAGCGAAATAAAGGGTTCAGTTCTACATTCCCACCACCAGAAGAAGACCGAAGTGTACAATGGTTGAAACATTGTGAGAAATATGGCATCAAAGATGAGGGCAATAGTCCGAATAATGTAAATAGTGAACATAATAACTCATCTCAGAAATATAGACAGATACTGAAAGGCCGAAACGTTGTGATAAATATGGCAACAAAGATGACAACAATAGTCCGAATAATATAAATAGTGTACATAATACCTCATCTCAGAGATATAGACAGATACTGAAAGATGTGGTTCTACAGAAGGATACTAAGAATACTATAGACAGAGCAAGAAAGTAATGAGGAAGTTTTAAGTATAATGGAAGCAAAAAAGAACAATTATATATGAAATATAAAAGTTACAGTTGAAATTTCTATGACATATAAGGAAGAAAGAGGAGTTGGAGAATTTGACACTCACAGGATATATGTTATTGGTCCTGACCTGGCAACTTGGTATGTATTTTCTATAAATAATTTCATGGTAATTGTTCTGATGAACATTCTGCTGTGGTACCGAGATTTTATGAATTTAAGTGCAGTGCTAGATTGGCAACAAGGTCTCATCACTTTACAGTTGAACTGGCTAGGTTCAACTGTAAGTTCTCACTGTTAGTTTCTTCTCCCTCAATTCTCATTTGTGGAACTCCCTTCTGGCTCCTTACTTTTTAGCTAACTTTAATCTTCAATTATTTATGTCAACATTATCTACTGTATTCTTGATTCCTGTTCTTTTATTGTTCTCTCTCTTTAATAATGTTTCTCTTTTTTTTATTCTTTCACACTCAGTAATCCATTGTGTTTATTGCCTTGCTTAGAGTGAAATGATTTTAAAAAATATAGCAAGGACAATGAAAAGCAGTGAGTCACCAATTTAACAAACTTTTATAAATGAAGGCAGAACAGAGAAGGATAGTGAAAAATGATTGCTATGAGCTATAAAAGATAGAAAGATGTGGAGAGTTGCGATCACCTATGTCCTTAAGGGACATAGTACATGGAAGAATAAGAAAGTAAGGTGCTGATTGTGGTACCAAAAGAGGACTTTGCAAACTGTTTTGAAAAGTAGAAAGGAATCTATAACACTGACCAATATAGACAATTTCTTTATAAAAAAAATGTTAAATGAATGAATAATTTCAAGACAAAACTTAGAATTCTTGATTCCTATAAAGTAAGTTGGATCACTGTGCCAGACAATTTTTCTCATCAGAATCTGTCTAGCATATTTATAAATCTACCATTTATCTGTGCCTTGAATATTGCTGCCATATCTGGTCAGCTGCTTCTAATATATATCTCAAGATACTTAATAAAATTCAAAGAAGAGTCTGTAATGTAATGTAATCCTGACCTGACATCTTGGCTTCAGTTGCTTTCCCACCACTATGACAAGGTTTCCCTCTATCTTTTCTAGAAATATTTTCATGGAAATGGTTCTGATGAGCTTCCCTTGACTGCATGAATTTAAGTGTACTACTTGACTGGCAATTAGGTCTCACCATTTTACTGTTGAACTAGCTAGATGTAATTGTATGTTCTATTGTAATAGTTTCTTTTCTTGCACTTCTTGCCTGTGGAACTCCATTCTGATTTCTTGCTTCCCTGCCATCTACAATCTTCAAAACTTTAAATGTAATGCCAATCGCTATCTTCTGTCTTCCTGAAACCTGTTCTTTTATTGTCCTTTGTTTTCAAAGTTTTCTCATTCTCTTTCACACCCAGTAACCCCTTGTGTCTTAATGACTTTATTGCCTTGCTTGGAGTGAAATGATTAAAAAACAAAGTCAATTTAACAATAAAAGACAGGATTAGCTAAAAAATGGCAAAAAGAATAGATGGCGGAAACTAGTGAAAATATTTGTACTCTTATTTTATTAATCAGCTAGTAATTTTTCACTTTTTCCCAGATCTCAAACAACGAACAATAATTATTATAGTTGGTTCAACTTTTTACTTCAATGTTTTTTATTGCATATTGGGAAAAATCAGCCCCCACCACGACCTATTAATATCTAACATTATATTAGGCACTTAAGAGTAATTATTATTGCTTTTAGTTTTTATCTTTTAAACATTGAAAATTCCTGAGAAGTCAATTACAGCTTTTGTGCAATTTACTGCATTTGGTAACTTGGTGTGTTTTTATTTTTCATGATGTTCATTTTATCAAAGATAGTTTAGGGGTCGGAGATATGCTTTCATGTAGACCCTTTATGGGTGAAAAACTGCTTCAAACTGTTGTAACATTGAAACAAAAAAAATAATGAAATAACCAGAATAAAAATCAATAAGAGTTTTATATTGAATCAAACAGTATGCAGATAATAGATATTGCTAATCTAATTCTGAATAAACCAATTAAAAGAAATCATTATTCAATAATATTAAATCATTTACTATCTTACTGTATGATGAGTCTGAACACAGAAAATGATCTCAGATAGAAAAAAAAACATCATTCAAAAATAGAGTATTTATTTATACAATCATGTTGAAGTAATATCTATCTATCTATCTATCTATCTATCTATATATATATGTATATATATTTATAAAATTGTGTTTTTAGGCAGCAATGCCTCTTTTATACAAGTTTCATTAAAGATGACTGACAAGTTACTGCGATTAAACATTTTATTTAATTTTTCTTGTCTTTATATGAGTGTTTTTTTTTTCTGGCCCTAAAGTATGTCAAAATTGTCCAACTGTCTTGCATATCCAAGTATTTCAGTTATTCTTTTAGCCATTATTGGGGATGATTTTTATTTCTAAATGAATGTATATGTATAAAAAATTATTGGGGCTGTTGTGATGGTAACAGAGCTAAAGTATGCTAAGTGAAGCTGCTTAGCACAGATTGACCTTGAACTCTGTCACACATACACGCTAAGTTGAAACATTCTTGCTCACTTCTTTTGCTCATAGCAGTACTTGGAAGGAAAGTGTGTAGAGTGTGGTCATCTTATCACACCACAGTGACCATCAGTTTGTGATGTTTTTCTCTTTCCAAAAATCAAGTCCCACTTGAAAGGCACACGATTTTAAGATGTAGAAATCAAAGAGCCTAACTGAAAAACGATAAATATTGCTTTATGTATGTACATATATCAGTTATGTGCTATGTGGGATACACACTTAGGTGATCATGTATCTTTTGATATATGCTTGATGAGGCAGATTTTTTCCTTCAGTAGGTTGCTAATTTTTTCTGCGGTAGACCAGTTGCCATCCAATGCTATAGAACCCTGTCTGTCCTGCTATTTACCCATAGCTGGAGGGAGAAGAAGAGTATTCATACCTTTCCCAAGGGTATTAGCATGTAAGTGAATGTAATGGATTTGACTGGAATTCGAACTTGGCTCTAATTCTAATTTGTTTATGTAGGTATGATAATATATATCCATGTGTTTGCATTTTTCAGTTTAGCTTGGGATCTGTTAATTTCTTGAAATGAATGCATTGTCTCTCCTTGAATTTGGAATGCCACAAATTATAGTAACATTTGTTTAACAAGTTAAATGCATGTGAAACATGATTAGTAAATGAAAATCAAATAACACTAAAGTAAATATATATATAAAAATATCTGGAAAAACAAAACAAAAAATCCTTAAAAATGCGATTATGTTGTTTTAATATAAATGAAATCTCGTTTCTTTTAAAAACCTTCTTCAGGACAATATTCATTAAAAAATACAATTAACATAATCATTATAACAAAAATGATGGACATAAAAACAAGTCTTATCCAAAACAGATAAATGAAAATTTTTAAATGATCAGTTTTCCGTTTGATCTTATCACGTTGTATCAAATTTATATCCATTTATATTTGCTTATCATATATATATATATATATATATATTAAAAGCAATATACATTTTCTGCTGATTAATTTTAATGATCGACTTTTTCAAGTTACAAATAATTCTACTCAGACAAAAAGGAAATTCTGTCAGAAATTGTTTGAAGATCATTCTGGAAGTAAAGTAGATGAAAGATGAAATATGGTTCAAATCTTTCAACTTTTTTAAGTCATCATCAGGGTAGAGATAAGTGGGGAATTTAGTAGAGTTTTTAAATATTGTGTAACAAGGCTATCTTTAAAAATTAATCAATTTAAAATTAATTGGCACAAAATGTCTATTGTTTTTAATAATAATTATCTTAAAGAACATTTGCAACCTAAATGCACAGAATATATATATATATATATATATATATATATATATATATATATATATATGTATGTAATCATCCACAGACAGACTGTTTCACTGTATCACAGCTCATCAGTGTGGCGAGACAACCAATTGCTTCAAGCTAGGATCAAAACTCATCCAATTTGACATCAGTCAGAGACCCTTACCTCTAGGCTATCAGTGCATGGCAGAAAAAGGAAATTTTTTAATGCATTATATATGTGACATATAAATGCCATACCAGCAATCATAGTGCTCAATTCTTACGAAGAGGAATGCATATATATATATATATATATATATATATATATATATATATATATATATATATATTGTCCAAATTATGTTACAGCATAATAGTCCATCCCACAAAATGTTTAATTTCTAAAAAAACACTAAACTAATTGTGTTTCTTTTTCTCAGGTTTTCAGATAACACGTTTAACCATCTTGACACCATTTGTTGTGTTATTCAGCTAGGAAGAGAACAGGTTAAAATCATTTTGTGTCAGCACCACTCTCTTTCTAATTGAGAAATAGTGAGAGGAAAAAGAGCATTCAGAGATTCAGTAATGGTACCATTCATACTCTCACTTCCATCTTCAAAGTCCATTCAAGAACCATCAAGAAAATGATAAAAATTTTTTAAAAAGATGGAACAGTAGAGAGGAAAACTGGATCAGGAGGTCACAACAGGAAGAGGGATCATCATTTCAACATAGAGCTAAAGGGATCAATTAGAAAAGATCCAACTCAATCAATAAGATGTTTGGTATATGAAAGAGGTGTTTCAGCTACGACAGTCTAAAGAGTAATGAAAAAAGACTTGAAAATGAAATCGTATGTGAAACATGTGAACCACCTTGTTACTCCAGGACAGAAAGTTAGAAGGTTAGAGAGGGTGAAGACCATCTTGAATAAGTTGGAAAATTAATCTGGAATAATATATATATATTTTAATTTAATTTCAATCCTTCATGAGCTTCCAATCTATAGCTATGATTAATTAATGATTAATTAATGATAAACATGTCATTTTTGTATATGATCGATTTCATTATGATTCTTCTGTTAAGCTTGGAGAGTAATTATGCATTCTTATTGCTCAAAGTAGAAACCAATAGTGTTATAAAAACTTCCAGTAAGATATCTTTAATCATTTCTAAGATACAACGGTTCAGAAGTTAATCTAACAAATAGACAATTTTGCTGTTACATGATTTGGACAGTTTTGCTGTTACACCCAGTATATATATATATATATATATATATATATATATATATATATATATATATATATGAATCAAGCAATCATGGTCAAGCAAACATTCTGATCACTCGACTATATGACATAAAGTCTCAGCAGGTTCAATTTGTTAAAAAGATCACTTCTTGATGTAACTGGCATGTGGAGGTGACCTGAGCATGTATCACTTTGGGAAGTGCCTTCAAACTCTACTCTAAGTTGACCCAAGCCTTGTCAGTGAATGTGTTTAGATGGAAATGTTAGGAAGCAGTAGATGATCATGCTAGCATGAAGTTGACTGACTGAGCATTTGATCATTCGGAACTAATTCAGATACAAATGGGCTCTATGGGTGGAGAATAAATGCAAATATTTCTGAGCATGCATCCGCAGCAAAGATTGGATAGCCAAATGTAGTCAGGCATTATATATATATATATATATATATATATATATATATATATATAATTTATTTTAGGATATTACACCGAAAACATGTCAAAATCACTACAAAATTGTATTCATGTTTCAATGCTTATCAATGCATCTCATCGGTTTGCAAGTGAATGATTTATTTAGATTTAAAAGCAAAATAAAACATGTTCTTTGAAAAAGAGAAAAAAGGGAATTATAACGTTTGTGGACTTCACTCTGATCAACCAATCAAATATGACCTACATTAAATTTAAACAAAGCAAAGAATCAAAAATTAAAAAATATTTTATATAAATTGGCCATGACCCATAGATTGGCAGCAAATGGCAGCCAGACATAAACTAAAGTGGATGTAAATGGCTACATAAATTATACAAAATAGACAATGCCATTTTCTAAGAAATAAAAATGGGGTGTAGAGGTAATTTAACAAAATGCTAAACAAGTTATATACTTTGTGAATTTCCTACATAAAAATTCTTTATAGTTGATAAATAAATAGCTTCTTTAAGAAACAAGTAAATAATTTAAACATTTACAATTATTTGGTAAATTAATAAGCAAATATTATATATGTATACAGAAATAATAAAATATAGGCTAAAGCTTAAAATAAAAAAATAAATTGAGGGCTCAATGTCAAAGTCAACATAGTTTAAATATAATATGTTACAATATGTTACAATAATATTAATATGGTAATCAAAATCCAGTACTCAGAGTTTCATATAGGAAGACAATTTTTATGGAGATAAAATATTTGTAAAACTGAGTAGTATATATATATATATATATATATATATATATATATATAGTATATAGACTAGTATATATATATGTATATATATATAGTATATAGAATAATAGTATATATATATATATATAGAGAGAGAGAATAGTATATATATATATATATAGAGTAGTATATATATATATAGTATATAGAGAAGTATATATATATATATATATAGTATATAGAGTATATATATATATATAGTATATTGTGTAGTATATATATATATATATATATAGTATATAGAGTAGTATATATATATATATATATATATATATATATATAAAGAAATATAGTCTTAAGATGTGCTATATTTATGGGATAAAGTGCTCAATATCTGAGATAGAGCATGTATAAACATAAAAGTGAACATAGAAGTCAACACTTAGAGGCTCTAAGAGTTGATTTCTATGTTCACTTATATATATATATATATATATATATATATATATATATATATATATATATATATATATACATTTGTGTGTGTGAAAATTTCAAATAGAGTATATCTGTAAAAGGACAATATGAATGAAGACAAAAAGAAAACTTATCTAAAGATGTGTTTTGGCATCCTCTCAAGAGCTTTATCAAAGCAGATGAAAGGATTTTATTTTGTAACAATTATATATAAGACCCAAAAATGTTATTGGTTTTACTAAATTTTTAAGTTTAGCAATGCTCATGAATATTCATTAGGTTAGCTGAAAAGTCAGGCAAGGTATGGAGGACACGATATGACACAATTCAATGTTTAATGAATGAAAGTAAGTTACTAACATTTTCATAGTCATGTTTCTTGGCTTGGGAAAGTAGTAATTCTTTGAGGAATGGATATATTAGAAAAAATCTGGGGTGCAGATTTATGTTTATATAAGACTTGATGGCAGCACTCTTGAGAATTTTCCTTCTAAGTTGGTTACTTTCTCTTTTAATAAGTGTGGCATTCTGTAGATCAAACATATATATATATATATATATATATATATATATATATATATATATATATATATATATGTTACAAATTATGTGCAATGCCCTGAGGTTGATGCCAGTTTGACTATTGTTAAAATATATAAGTTTGTGATATTCATTTGTGAAAGCAACTGTGAAATGATGGCTGCAAATTTTACCTTTTTGCTTAACAATGCATCTTGCCACAAAAATCTTTGATAGAGAATAGGAAAGATGAATGATCAGAAGGGAATATGACGCTCCCATAACTAATTTACCTGCTCACTTTATTTTTAAACTTGGTTGGGTTGAATCATTCTTTAATTCAAGAATAATAGACATACACTTCCCCAATTCACTATTTTACTTCTCAGGCAGCAGTAACAAAAATGCTGTTAACCCATTTATCGAATTTGACAGGAAATAATCTATCCCTACAATACATTTTGGTTTCAGTTACACAGACCATTTTTAGGGGTAGAAAGAGAGTATTTTTAGGGGTAGAAAGAGAGTATTTTTAGGGGTAGAAAGAGAGTACTTGATGCTGCAGATGGATTTTGAAAAGTACTAGTTTAAGAAACAAAAATGAATGTCAGGTAAACTTTGAAACCTTTGTTTACCTGGGCAGATTGATTTCCCATTCAGGTGACAGGAGGGTGGCAACTTGTCTATTTTCATAAAGTCTAATTCTTATATGCCTTAAATTTCTGATAGACTTTTCAATACTATCTATCTATCTCAGTCTATTCACATCTGTTTTTCTCTCTTCCAGCAGCCACCTGCTTAATCCAGGGCAACACTACTTCCTCAATGCACTTGATGTAGGCCTCTGTGTTGAATCTGAGGTCCTGTGGAAAGATGAATGGAGGTATAACATTGCCATCACTAGGGATCACTCCAAACACCAATGATGTTGACTGGGTGTATCATCCAACTCTTTCTGAATCCTCTGCATTCTACTCAGATTGACACCCAAACACTCTGAAATGTTTGTATTGGAGATTCCAGCACAAATGCCAAGCAGTACAGCATGCCGTTTTCAAATTTATGGCAGCATGGCTTGTGACAGGGTACTCTTTTTCTTGCAGATGGTGCCCAACTGACCCTACTATGTTGTGCATCCAACAAAATCAGAAACAAAAAATGCACATACATGAAATTTAATATATAAAATGGTGACAATTTACTCATTGCACACTGTATATACACATTCAATACACACACATACACACATATATATATATGAAGAAATATAGTCTTAAGATGTGCTTTATTTATGGGATAAAGTGCTCAATATCAGAGATAGAGCATATGTAAATATAAAAGTGAACATAGAAGTCAACACTTAGAGGCGACAGTCTGTTTCATGCTAGATGCAATCCTCAGGCCAATCCTCATGGCCTAAGGATTGCATCTAGCAGTGTTGACTTCTATGTTCTATGTTCAGTGTTGACTTCTATGTTCACTTTTATATATATATATATATATATATATATATATATATATATACATATGTCTCAGTTTATTCAGGTAGTGAATCTGTAGTGAATGTTTGCGACAGGAATGTAATCAACAATTGTTTTTGGTAACCAGTTTGTAGTAGTAAGCTATGACTTGTTGCCAATGGGGATGAAAACTTTCAAAGTAGTTGAATTCATCATGTCGAGGAATTTATACATATATTTATGAGATAACAACATATATTTTTATGTATCAAGAAAAGTATTGGGGAAATTGTATGACAAAGTGGAAAAAGTTTATTTGTGACACATTTCATCCTTCAAGACTTCATATGGGTAGGACTATACATATACAGGAAAGAGAGTTGCTTGGAAATTTAGAATTTTTTTTTTTTTAGCGGAGTTCATTTAGAGCCTTTTTCTTTTTCTGTCCATCATTTTTATAAGTAGGTATTCTACACTGTGATATTAGAAGATCTGCCAGGAATGGTAAGAGCCAGGATGCAAATTTACTGTAGATGACCTTGCCATTAAGGCACTCTTTAGACATTTATATATATTTATAAAAAATTATGAACACTGTTAAGACATGCTGATGATGTTTCAAAAATAAAACAAATTCAAACCACTATAGATAAACATATATAAAAATACGCATATTCAGTTACAAATAAAAAAAGATATCGTTATCGCTTTATTTCATATCTCATATAAAACTAATAAAGCAGAAGCTTCATTAGTTTCATATCAGATCCGCCACTGAATATAGAGCACAATGCAACTTTATACATTTATTATTCTGTGGGTAAATGAAATAAAATCAATCAATAAAATAATAATAATAAATGATAATAAAAAATACATTTTCTTATGATGCTAGTAAGTAAAGGAACCAGAAATATGATTACCCCACTTGGCTTTGTTAAATGCCACTAGGTGGCACTGGTTGAATCTATAAAAAGACAAGCATTTTCTTTCCTTTCTCTCTATCTCTTTTTTCTTTTGCTTCCAGATGTAGTTTCACATAGGTAAAGTATGTTGCCACTGACCCTGACAAATGAACTTTCTTATTCACTTTCCAATGCATGGCTTTCACATTTCTAAACTTGCCACCTATGAAGTAAATCAACCTTTTCTTTGGTTGTTCCAACTCAGTACAAGGCTGATGATTCCAACACTTCAGCAATGAAGTAAGACAAATTTTTCATTGGTCATTCTAACTCAGTGCAACTCTTATAATGAGGCTTATCCTTACTTACCCTAACTTCTGAACCAAAATGAAAACGGAATATCATAACCATGTTTAAACCTTCCAATGATAAAGTAAGTACAAACCTTTCTTTGGGCGTTTCAACTCTGCACAAAGCTGACTTGTGCTCGATTCTTACACTTACTTACCCTAACATCTGGACCAAAAAGAAAATGGAAATACTCAAGAGTCATTGAGTACTTTGTTTCACTACAGTTTATATATAAAAAAGGAGAATAAATAGTATAATAGAAACCCAAGTTTTGCATGATTCCTTTTTAATTGTTTGTCTATGAACACACACCCCACCTACAATATATCCAATATGCAATCTTTAAGTTCCATAGTTCTTGCAGCTTCATTTTCCCTTCTTAGTTATGGGATATTCTATTGTGTTGGTAATAGAAAGCATTACTTCATATAAATAAGTAAACATTGCCTGTATCTTTTTTTAATCATCAACCTTCTGATGACATCAGCTCTCAACTTGGCATCAATGCTGATGACACAACCAGTTACTCCTGCCTTGATAGTAAAGCTGATCAGTCAGCCAAGGTCAAAATGGTAGCTGATTTACAAAAGAACTTCAAGACCATCGTTAACTGGTGCAAAAGATGGCTTGTCAATTTGAACATGTCCAAAACAAAACTTCTCTCCATTAATCATCTGAGAGACTCCTTCTCTGCCTTCTGTCAGCATGGCTGATGCTATCATCCAAGAAAGTGACTTATTCCGCCCTTTTGAGCTAATCTTCTCAGCTGACATGAAGTGGAAAGACTATATTGAATCTATCACTAGATCAGCTGCTAAGAAAGTCAGTTACTGTGTTGAGTGAGACAATTTTTCTCTCCTGAATTTATCTTGTTTGTTTATAAGTTTACCATTTGTCCATGATTAGAATATTGCTGACATATATGGTCCAGTGCCCCTGCTATTTTCCTGGAGCTCCTTGATAAGTTCCAAAGAAGAATCAGCAATATTATTGGTCCTGTTCTGGTGGTTCAGCTTCAGTCATTTTCCCACCACTGTCAAGTTGTTTCTATATGCCATTTTTATAAATCCTTTCATGGTAATTGTTCAGATGAGCTCTTTGCTATGGTACCTAGACTGTATGAATTTAAGCTCAATACTAGACTGGTGGTGAGATTTCATGAATTCACAGTTGAGTTAGCTAGATATAGCCAGACCTTCTATACTAACAGTTTCTTCTTACCTTACACTTCTTCTTCCAGCTCCATGCTTTCCAACTAACTTTAATTGGCAAAAATTTAAATGCAATGTCAATCACTATCTACTGTCCTCCTGATTGCTCTTTTCTCTCTTTATTCATTACTAATGTTTCTGTTCTTAATTCATCTACACCCTGTAACCCCTTGCATGCTTGTGGCTGTACTACTTTGCATGGTGTGATACCAATTAAAAAAAAAATTAATCCCAAGCAAAGCAGTAATACCACTCGAATGCAAGGGATTACAGGAAGTGTAAGTGAAAGACAATGAGAAAACTGAAAATTGAGTGGATTAAGGGAAGGATGAAAAATGAACAGGGTTCAAGAAGATGGAAGATAGTGTTTTACATTGCATTTAAATTTTTGACAATTGTAGTTATTAGGGAAGCAAGAAAATGAAAGGGAGTTCCACAGGTAGAAGTGGTAGCTGCATTTAGATATTTCAAAAGTAAAATGGTGGGACTTAATTGCCAATCTAGTAGCATGCTTAAATTCATGTTGTTGAGGCACCAGGGGAAAAAATGCTCATCAGAGCAGTTGCCATGAAAATATTTGTAGAAAAGAAGGAAGCCACATCATGACATCATTTCATGTCAGTGAAAAAAACATGAAGCCAAGAAGGCATAGCATGAAAATATCTGGAAGTGAACCCATTCAACACAACCTTCATTTCATGATTTGTTAAGAACAATTGGATTAAACTAAATGTTCATCCTGTGACACCGTAGCCCTGGTGCTTGTGTAGAATGTCAGCATACCAAACCTTGTTGAAATGGCTTTGAGATATCTAAAACCATATCCTGAGATTTTCCATTCTTACCTAGAGCTTGATAGACAATTTCAGTGATGGCTGTTAACTAGAGATAATCTTAATTACCATATCCTTTTATATGTTTTGTGTTAGCTTTTTTTATTTTTTTACCAAAATTCTTTCTTACATGTGACAATAGAGTTAATAATATAGATAAAAATCCTGGATTACTACTGGAGAAAATATAATCACTGCAATTGGAAATTTAAATACTACTGACATTTTTTACTATATATTGATTGATTCATTAATTTTTACAGCTTATCAACCCTTTACAGGTTATTTAAAGTCATTTTTTAGATTGTAAGAATTTTTGGGGAGAAAATATTTGGCATGGGTGGGAGAAGAGGTGGTTTCATTTTCCCTAGGCTTTTTTATATGTTTTTGTATCTGATTAACAATTCCATTTTGTTATCTTTGCACTACTTGCATATATCCATTTTTATTAACTTTGTTGCTTAATTTTGGTGATCATAAATGATTTTAAAAATACTAGTATATATATATATATATATATATATATATATATATATATATATACATGCACATACGCATGCACACACACACACATATGCACACACACATATCACACACACATATATGATAAAATATAGTTTTAAGATATATTATATTTATAGGATAAAATACTCAATATTAGGGACAGAGCATATGTAAATATAAAAGTGGACATTACATGGATTAAAACCAGCAGATTTGAGAAAGTGTCTGTATACAGCTGACAGTTTAGATATTTCTGAATAAGTTTGGTGCTATGCATGACATCGGTAGAAAATATAATCATGCATAGAAGCAAAAAAATTGATAAAAGTTTAAATACTTTGAACAGTGCTAAAATCAATTTTTTGAACTATCCACTATATATTGATTGAAAACTTCATTAATTTTAACTGCTATTCATTTGGTCTTATCAACCCACCCTTTGGGACCATTTGTACAGGTTATTTAAAGGAGTCATGATGTTTCAGATTTTTTTAGATTTTTTTTCTCCAGAAAACAAAACCTGAGTAGGTAAGAATTTTTGTCCAATGGAAAAGGTAAATATCAATACACATGTTTCCAGTGTCATCATAGGAGTTGCCAAAAAAAACTACGTAAAACATGTGTGATCTTAAATTTCTTTTTTTTTCAAAAATGTTCAGCAGAAAATGTCAGGAAACCATTCTGACCTTAGGTCTGGGACCCAGAAGGAAATATGTATATAAGAAAAATCAAAGGAAATAATAATAATAATAATAATAAAAATAAAATTGTAGACCATAAAAAAGATAGTAATTGCCAAATTGAGTCTTTCCCTCCCACTTTCTATCATTGTCATTCCTTTATACTTTCATTTTACTCTCTCTCTCTTAGTTACTTGATTTCATTTTAATTCTCCCATCCTTTTTATCTAATTTCTCATTTTCATTCCTTTATCCTTTCATTTTAAGTTGATTTCATTTTAATTCTCCCATTTGGCTCTCTTTCTCTTAATTTCTGATTTTCATTTTTTTATCCTTTCATTTTACTTTTTGTTATCTTTTTTATTTCCCATCCTTTTATCTCTTCTCTCTCTTTTATCCTTTCATTTTACTTTTATTTTTTTATTTTTTATCTTTCCTTTTTATTTCTCTCTTCCTTTATCCTTTCATTTTACTCTCTCTCTCTTAGTTACTTGATTTCATTTTAATTCTCCCATCCTTTTATTTCTTCCCTTCCTTTTTTTCATCTCTTTTTATCTTTCTTTTCTCTCTTAATTTCTTTTTTATTTTCATTTCTTTTATTTTCTTTTTTTAGTTTCTTGATTTTCTTTTTTTCTCCCATCCATTCTTTTAATTTCTTTTATTTTCATTTCCTTTTCATCTTTTCTCCTCTCTTAGTTACTCTTTTAATTCTTTTTTATTTTCTTCCTTTCTTCTTACTTTGTTTCTCTCTTTTATTTTCATTTCTTTAATCATTTAATCTCTCCTTTTATCTTCTCTCTTCTTAAATTCTCTCTTTTTTATTTTCATTTTACTCAGTTACATTTCTTTTTCTCCCATCTTTTATCATTTCTTCTTTCTTTAATCTCTCTTTACTGCTCTATTTGTCTTTCTTAGTCTTGTGTTTCTCTCTTTTATTTTCCATTTAATCTCTCTTCCTCTCAACCAACAACCTAAAAAGAAAACAACACAAATAAAAATAAAGAAATGAATGAATAAAATAAAATAAAAAGAAGGAAGAAGACAATCCTTCATAGACCGTGTGTATTCATGGATCCCTTGGAAAGGACAGTTTTTCTTCTTGATTGATGATTATAGGGTGTAAAGACAACAACTCAGCAGTTGGCTTCCTGTATCAGTGACATATCATCTTGTGTGATGTCTTACTGCCTTTTACAATCCTCTAAAACTTTGTACATCAGAAATATTGATTTCATCTATTGTCACTTCAATTCCGTTGACTTCAGGTCCTTTCAGTACAACAAGGCATGGATCAGTTGTATTTTTTTACAAATAACCATTTCATTTTAATTTCAGTTTTCAAGTGGCCTAATGGAAATAAAAATTTTAAGGGAATGGCTTTCATATTCACAAGAATAGGGGACAATTATGTTTCAGGTTCATTTCTACTTGTAGCTTTAGGGAATTTCTTTTTTTTTTGATTACTGTACTAGTTTACCAGAACTGTCAAAAAATGATGGAAAGTTTTGACTGTTTTATAAGAATAATACAATTACAAAATTACTATATATTTTTTGCAAGCTAAAACTATTTAAAGGTATAAAATAACTTAAGTTATAAATAAATTATGTTGTTTTATTGTTTGAATTTAAAATATAAAAAGTCATTTATTACATCAGAGTTATCTACAGATAGCCTTTTCTAGTACAAGAGAAAAGTGTTACACACACAAGATATATATTGTGTTGTGTTTGTCAGTGATTTGTGATTTAATTGAACTATTATCATATAAATGATGTGTTAATTGGTGTGATAATGTAGTGTTTATGCAACCAATGTTTGATATAGAAATGTTTATCAATCTAGCATGGACAAGTGAATTAATAAACAACATTAGTATGATGAAATTTTTATTTTTCTGCTGTATTGTTAGTGGTGATCATATTGGAGTATATATAAAGGCTTGCCACTTGTATCCAAGGATGCCCATCTCCTAGGGTGGCTAGCCAATCTCTGTTGCAGATTCCTGCACAGGCATATTTGTATTTGTTCAACACCCATAGAACCCACCTGTACAATACTGAAATTGTAAACAGGGATCTGTTAATTGGTCAAGTCGATTGCATACTAATTAAGAAGGAATAAGGAATGTCATCCCAATAATCATTCTATTTCACTAAACGTTTCCATCTTTCAGACAATTATATAATTCCAACCTCCAAGAATATTTTATCCTGATAAATATTATGTACTATTAACTAATTCTGAATGCTTTTCATTGATCTAACTTCAATTGAAGCAGTAGTTATTCAACAAGTAATTTCTACCATAAAACTTTGCAAACCACTTATGACACATTTATTTATTCATAAAACCTGCTTCATAAACTGTACAAATTGGTGCATACTAATTAAGGAAAAGAACAGAAAGTTATCTCAACAACAATTTTGTTCTACTCTCTTCTTCCATCTTTCAGGCAATTTCATAATTATATCTTCTAAAACTTTTATCATTCGTTTTAACTTTGATCAGCATGGCTGATGCTAACCTCAAGGTGAGTGACTCATAGCACTTTCTCAAAGTAATGTTTTCTGCTGAGCTAAAGTAGAAAGATCATATTGAATCAGTTGTTAGGTCTACTGCTAGGAAAGTTGATTCACTGTGTCATGTTAGACATTTTTTTCTCTCCTGAATCTATCTTAAATATTTATAAGTCTACCATTTGTCATTGCTTTGAATATTGCTGCCTCATATGGTATGGTGCTTCTGTTATTTATTTGGAGATTATTGATAAAATCCAAAGAAGAATCAACAATATTATTGGTTCTGACTTGGCATCTCAGCTTCAATCAATTTCCTACCACCATAATGTAGCATACTTGTGCTTTTCACTTTTGTCACCCATTTCCAACTTGAAAGTTAATTTCACTATTGTTTCTCATTACTAACTTGAAAGTATCAAGCTTTGAGGCTTGTCAAATTCAGTTATAACTTTAAAACAGTGTTTCTTATTCTGGATGATATCACCCACTGGTAGATAATTTCAACTTTTGGGTCGGCAATTTCAGCTACTAGGTGGGTAATTTTAGTTATTGAGTAGATGATGAACAACTGAACAGAGAATGATGGGTAATTGGAAATTATGGTGGGTGATATAGGATTTTGAGTATGAAAAAGATATTCATTGTATGTTACCCTCCAAAAACTATTCAAAGAAGATATGCAAAGAACCTATATATATAAAAAAAAATAACAGGCTGAATGGTAATAACTGTGGCACATTACTAGATAAGATATAAATATCCCTGCATTTAAATGTAAATACCAGGTAATAAAAGCTGAAATTTGACCTGGCTACTGAAAGACAACAGCAACAGTTGCAACCTAATTAACAGGCAGGTTAGGGCATATCAGCCAAAATGTTGTGATAACAACAACAAAGATGAGGATCATCGTCTGAATATAAATAGTGTAAATAATTAAAATATAACCTGTCATTTTTTTTTAATGCTTCATTCATAGTAAATAACAAGATCTAATAGCACAACTGAATGTAATGATTGCTAGAACAGATATTGCAATCACATTTCACAGCAGACCATCAAAGAAAATCAGGTACAGGGTTGACCAGTGATTACTTCCGTCCACCAAATGCAGAAGTGTGTGATCTCACACCTGTCTTCCAGTATTGTAAGCATGAGAATGAGACAGATGGATATATAAACATAAGACTCGGAGATAATTTGGGCAGTCTTGTACACATCACAGTTGAAAAATGTAAGGACCCAGCACACCTATTTTGTTACATTTACATTTAATATAACAGTTTTCATTAAGCCAGTGATGACATATATGACATAGATCTTGAACTATGTATTTGTTATGAATAATCAAGAGTGGTCTCCTCTTTTTTTGCTACTCTCCTCTTTGAAAGAGCTGTTTTCTGTTTACTGGGACTATAAAAGGACACTATATATGAACCTTGTCTTCCCAGTTGAATAAAGCTTTCTTAAAGCCTACACCAGCATACTTTTGTCATTATAGTACTATCAACTCCAATTGTTCACTTAAATGAATTAAAAGAATACCATTTAAAGCAGGGTTTCCTAACCTGGGTGATATTGCCCACCAGTGGGCAATTTCAACTGTTGGGTGGGTGATGACCAACTAAACTGAATATGGTGGTTGATTAGAAATTTTGGTGGGTGATATAGGATTTTGAGTATTAAAAACATATTTCAATATATGAAAAATATCCAAAGGAGATATGCAAAGAATGTGTATAAAAAAAACAACAGGCTGAATGGGAATAACTGGGGCACATTCCTAGATAAGATATAAATATCCCTGCATTTAAATGTAAATACCAGGTAACAAAAACTGAAATTCCGAACTCTTGACCCATATTTATCTTTTGACCTTTAACCCAAATGTATTCAGTGAACAACAAAAACAAAAGAATTGGCCTTGCTGTTCAGATAATTTTGGAGGGGACTGTATATAATTTAAATGGTTTGTTCTTTAATATGGTAGCAGCAGTTACTTCCCTTTGGTATTTTTTTTTTTTGCTACATTATAAAGTCAGTTTATGAACCAGTTTTGGTAAGCTTTTGAATATTTACTATATTGGTGGGTGGTAGAAAATTTTTCTATGCAATGACGCAAAAGAGGTTGGGAACACCTGCTTTAGAACAAGAAGACAAAGAAATTTTGAATACAGGAAAGAATTACTTCAGTTTTTATTTATGTACTTTTACAAAAGAAAGTATTCTAGTGAATGGAATTGGACCTAAGTAAACACTTTAAATGTTGTATGGAATACGAATGTAATAATTATGATGAGATATTAAACATTCCATAAACAACTCTAAGATTCATCTACAGAGTGAAATATTCCTTTCTAAGAAACAATTGTTCTTTCTTAGAGGGAAATTGTGATAGGCTTAATTTTTGTAGGTATGATTGTGATTAGGACATTATCTTGTGGTTTATCACAGAACCTCTGACTCTCCTTGCAACTTCAACATACTGAATGTCATTTATTCTGCTGGAGACATTGAATATTGTTTGACTTAGCTTCAGATAGTCTATTTAATTGCTATTAAAGGCTCCCAGAGACTGTTTGAAATTGATTTGTATTCTTTCATTCACATAAAATGATTTTATTAATTGGCTCATTGGAATTTATTATCTTTTACACTTACATTTTGAACCACTATTTCACTTTTTGATGCCTGTTCTTGATCCTTTTTACGACATGATAAGGGTGACTGTCCACTCACATAGAATGCGACAAAAGTTTGAAAAGTCTTGTTGAGTGTGTTTCTGTCATTCTAATTTAGAAGTCTTTGTTACTACATTGTGTTATTCCATAATATCTATCTATCTATCTATCTATCTATCTATCTATCTATCTATCTATCTATCTAGTTTAGAAGTCCTTTAAAACTACATTGTGTGGTTCCATAATATCTATCTATCTATCTATCTATCTATCTATCTATCTATCTATCTATCTATCTATCTAGTTTA
The DNA here is from genome assembly GCA_903632075.3 of Acanthosepion pharaonis. Lineage (NCBI taxonomy): Eukaryota > Metazoa > Mollusca > Cephalopoda > Sepiida > Sepiidae > Acanthosepion > Acanthosepion pharaonis. The sequence continues at coordinate 2,974,359 of CAHIKZ030005517.1, read as the reverse complement.
GAAGTCCTTTAAAACTACATTGTGTGGTTCCATAATATCTATCTATCTATCTATCTATCTATCTATCTATCTATCTATCTAGTTTAGAAGTCCTTTAAAACTACATTGTGTGGTTCCATAATATCTATCTATCTATCTATCTATCTATCTATCTATCTATCTATCTCCATTTGGTCATTATCTATCTATCTATCTATCTACCTAGTTTAGAATTCCTTTGAGACTACATTGTGTGGTTCCATGATATCTATCTATCTATCTATCTATCTATCTATCTATCTATCTATCTACTTGCGTGTGTGTGCGTGTGTGTGTATAAAAAAATCAATAGAAAATGAATTTTTTTTTCTTTAGTGATGAGAGTAAATTGAAAATGTTCATTTCCCCGGGAATAAGATACTCTTAAGCTGATGTAGATATAAAGTGACATGTTAAATTCGCTATCAAAAAATTGATGTCATTATGAAGTAAATTACCCAAGTACATTTTTTAAGTCACTTATAAAGTATTAAATATTTGGGGCTAACGAAATTCATCATTGGATTTATTAGGTAAATATTATAAATCTGAAGAAATAAAAAACAACATATTTTAATGAAATTTAGTGAGAATCATAGCAACACACCAACAACAGACACCATGATGATGATGAAGAAAAAGTTTGCTGTAATTATATTAAAAAATTACTGTAATTACATAAAAAAGTTAATCTAAAATGAATAGAAGTAATAACATATATAAATATGAAAGAATATCTCCCATATTTATGTCTATTTTTTTATTTATTATTTATTGTATACAAATTTCTATATTTCTATAAATAAATATCTCATATACATACATTATTATATTTCTATATTTTACATATGTATTATTATATTTCAATATTGTATATATTCTTATATTTCTATATCATTATATTTTGATAGTATTATAGTTAATTATATATTTCTATAATATACATTATTATATTTGCATATACAATGGGACGGGCAAATATTTGTGCACATACAAATTTTTAATTTATTGTATTTCTAAGCAATAAATACACATACTTTTCATATAATTAATGTATGCAGATGCATAATAACTAAATATACATAAAAAACAGAAAAAAATTTGATTTAGTAGAGATAAATCTCATTTATCCATATTAATTATTAATATTAACTGTATTTCTATATTTTATTCATTTTTATTTATTATTATCTTATTACATTATGAAATTACATTATTTTTATATTGTTATATTAAATAAATATAACATTATGTTGCTATACACTTAAAATACTGTAATATTAGTATAGAAGATAAGGAAATTGAACACAGAATAGTCTGGACTAGAGTTAGTTTCACCCAACATGCAAATTGCTACAAAGCCAAACATTAACCTTAAAACTCAAGTCATGTTCTTAAATAGCCTTGTCAGATGAAGACTTTCATATGGATGTCATGCATATCACCAAACCCGTTCAGAAATCTCTAAACTGTCAGCTGTATGCAATTGCTTACACAGGCAATTTGTTAAAAATAACTTTGAGTGATTGAAGATCATCCTTCTTTGAAACTTGTGGTCTGGTGCTATGGAATCACAGACAAAGAACAATACCAGATAACAAAATTCTTCAAAAATATATTGGATTAAAAATAACTCCATCAATTCTTTAGAACTTGCTTTGTTTACATTTTGGATAACTAAACTGAGCAGATATGGGCTTTTGAGAAAAAGTGAAGAGGACATGCTTTCCTTAGAAAAAAAAAATAGAGCCTTACTTAACTTGTGAACAAGCAGTAGACCACACCAGATCAAATGGTGATTGCCGCTACAAAGGAGAGACACATGTTCATTTCTTGCCTGAGAACACATTTTCTTTATTAAGATTTCTTGAATGCACAGACCAATAGATGTAATATACCCAGTTAAAAATAAAAATGGGGTGTCTATTTTAAATATGAGTTTCCACTATAATAATGTTTGAAGTATATATATATATATATATATATATGGAATATTTTGTGGGCCTTTTGTTTCAAATTGAATATAAAATAATTAGGGTACTGGATAAGATTGGAAGTGTTTTCAATGTATTTCGTGTAAATAATCCATGCTACATATTCTTAGAGCTATTAGATAAAATCTAATTATTATTCAGGATTTTATTTTGTTGTTAAATAAAAGATTATATGAAAACAAAAGGGACATTTTACAAAATAATACATCAAATGCATTGGTTGCCCACCATAATGAGATTGACCACAAATTTGACATAAAAAATGCTACCATGATCAAAGGAGAAAATAATTCACTATGACATAAATGTCTAGAGAGTGCTTTAAATGCAAGGTCATTAACAGTAAATTAGCACCCTCCTCCTACAACATTTCACTATTCCTAACAGATCTTCTAATGTCACATTGTAGAATACCTACTTATCAAAAATAATAGAGAAAAAAAAAGAAAAATACTCTAAATGAATTTGGGTAAAAAAAAATATTATGAAATTCCCAGTACCTTTCTTCTGTGTTCATGTGCTATCCTACCAACATAACAAAATTAGTTAGATGAAGTCCTGAAGGATGAAACGCTTCACAAGTATACTTTTTCTACTTTGCCATAAAATTTCACCAGTACTTTTCTTGATATAAAAAAATATATTATCATTTCATATATATATATATATATATATATATATAATTGAGGTTTGGAATGTTTTCCATTTGTCAAATTTCTTTAAAACAAAAACTTTATTGGTATTCTATTTCCTATTTTAAAAACATATGTATATATATATATATATATATATATATATATATATATATATATAGAGAGAGAGAGAGAGAGAGAGAGCTGCTCAATCTTTATTTTTTTCCTGATTATGCTCTGCTGAAATGTGGATGTATCTTTTATGACATTAAATAGGGCAATTCCTGATCACTTTTGCCTTGCACAATTCCATACTATTATTTAATTAAGCAACATTATTATTATTATTATTATTTTTATTATTATTATTTCCTGTGATTTCTGTTGTATACACCTTTCCCTCCGGATCACAGCCAGAAACCTAAAGTCAGAAATGGCTTCTTTGCAAAAAGAAGCTAAGATCACATACATTTTACATAGATAAAGCATTTTGTATTGTGTGAACTTTACTTGTTAGTCTAATTTTTGTATTTCATTAAGAAATGGGCTACCAGGAATCCCTTCAATGAGTCTATCAGAACCTTTTCCAATGAATCTATTGGAATCATTACCAATCCAATCAGTCCAAACTAGAATAATTGATGCCATAATGTGAGGCATTTTTGAGATTTCCATTTCAAGATATTTGTAGTTTGATAGTTTTTTGAAGATCTTCAAAGATATATTACATTAGTATTATTACTATTATTATTATTATAAGAAAATTTTGATCTACATTTGTTTTATAATGACATACTGGATCATAACCAATGATCTAGTGGCACCTTGACATGGTGTAATGGTTAACAAGCTTGTCTCACTAAAACAATTATAACTAAGTAGTGAGTTTAATCCTCACTGGGTGTCTCATTCTTTTGGCCTTGTGCCACATCTAAGCTACACTTAGAAAATCATGATCTAGATCAAAATGAAGGATGTGATTTTTTGTTGTTTCTACTTTATCATTATTATTATTATTAACAGTATTAGTAGTAGTTGTAATGAAAGTAATATTAGTAGTAGTATTAGTGTAAAAGGGGTTAAGGAATTATCATGAGAAAATATCAACAAAGATCTTTTATTACTACAGCCAGATCAGGCCGAAAATGAACCACTGCTGCCATATAGGAGTAGGAGTTGCTCAGTCTTCACTTTCCACTCTCAATAGAGTTCAAAAAAGTCTTCATGGCCTTGTGGGTGACAAATTATTTTCCACCTTAGAACCCCTCCTTTTCTTGCAGACAAATCCTTGCAAGCCCCTCACTGCTATATTGCTATTTCTATGGAAAGTGTTCAGGCAAACTACATTCCTTAGTTCCACCAGTTCTAACGTTCATGGCTAAGATCTATTATTCCATTGTTATGAATAATCAAGAGTGGCTTCCCCTTGTTTTGTTACTCTTGTCTTTGAGAGAGCTATTTTTGTTTACAGGGACTATAAAAGGACACTATACATGAACCTTGTATTCTTATTTGAATAAAGTTTTCTTAAAGCCACACCTGCGTACTTTTGTCATTACAACTACCCACAGTGCAGTTAACCACCCTCAGTCTCTTTACATTCCATTGGCCAGATGTAAGTTCACTCAAGCAGCTTCTTCCTCGAAACTGCTGCTTTGTAGAACCAACTCACAAGAGGATGCTTTCCCAATCACTGCAGTCTTAACATGTTCAAGTCTAGAGTTAACTTTTATCTTCCCCATATATCCTCATAAACTGTGCCTCTTACTCTGTGAAACTCTACCTCAAGTGTCTCTTGGGCTTGCACAGAGTGAATATCATTGTATCTCCACAAAAAAACCCCAAAAAAACAATTATGGTCAGATTGTGTTCTTTATGTCTAATCTTTGTACCACTGTCTTTTACTCTATCTTTGCAATCATATCTATCTTTTTTTATCTGTGAAACTAGTCAAAATATATCTGGAAAAAAACAAGCATATTAAATGTAGATAAATGAAAATTTATTTAAGAAAAATAACAAATTTTAAAAACAACAGATATTTGAAATATTGTTTCACGTTTGCATACAAAATCTGCTTTCAAACCAGACTTTTTATTACTATAATCCGTAAGCGATATTCTTAATGCAATATTGTTATTTATAAGGCTACGTCTTTGTAAAGATAAGATTATTAAAATTTATAATTCAAAATAAATTTCTATTTTTTATTATATAAAAAAAATGACAAGATTATTTATATATGGATTGACACTTCTGTCTAGGATCAATGTATTCTACAATTTGCATCAGAACATCAGTTGCTCTGCAGCACTCTGACCAGGATCAGTGTAGTATCTGTGAACTCAGCCCTAGATCAAACTGTTACTCTTCAACACTCTGTCTGAGAGCAGTGTTATATTTGGGCATTCTGTCTCAGGTCAAAATGTTTCTCCCCAGGATTCTGTCCTGGATCAGTGTAGAATTATGCCAAGAATCAAAGTTTTTCTCCCCAGCACTCTTTCTGGGATCAGTGTAGTAACTGTGCACACTGCCTATGATTACAGTATTGCTTCCCAGCAAACTGGCTAGAATCAGTGTAGCAACTGTGAATTCTGTCAAGAATCAAAATTTTCCTCCCCAGCACTCTGTCTAGGATCAGTGTAGTATCTGTGAATTCTACCTAGAATCAAAGTGTTACTCCACTACACCCTTTCTCGAATCAGTTCAATAACTGTGCAATTTGCCAATAATCAAAGTGTTGCTTCCCCCCACTCTATCCAGAATTAGTGTAGTATCTGTGAATTCTCTCTAGGATCAATATATTATCTGTGAATTCTGCTTAGAATCAAAGTTTAGCCCACAACACCTTTTCTAGGATCAGTATAATAACTGTACATTCTGCCTAGAATCAAAATGTTGCCCCCCAGTATGCTTTCTAGAATCAGTGTAGTATATGAATTCAGCCTATGATCAAAGAGTGGCTCTGCAGCACTCTTCTTAGGCTCAATGTAGTAACTGTGAATTCTCTCTAGGATCAAAGTGCTGTTCCCTAGTACACTATCTAGGAGCAGTATTGTATCTGTGAACTCAGCATAGTCTTAAAGTGCTACTCCATAGCATTCTTTCTAGGATCAGTGTAGTATCTGTGAACTCTGACTAAGATAAAACTTTTGTTTCATATCACTCTTTCTAGGATCAGTGTAATAACTGTGTACTCTGCCTATAATCAAAGTGTGGCTCCCCAGCACTCTGTCCATGATCAGTGTAGTATCTGTCAACTCTGCCTAAAATCAGGGTGTTGCACCCCAACACTCCATCTAGAACCAGTATAGTATTTGTGAACTTTGCCTAGGATCAATTTGGCGCTCGCCAGAACTATTTTTGAGATCAGTGTTGTAACTGGGCACTCTGCCTATGATCAAAGTGTCACTCCCCCCTGTACACTGGCTAGGATCAGTATATTATCTGTGAGTTCTCTCCAGAATCAAAATGTTGCTCTCCAGCACTCTGTCAAAGACCATTGTAGTGTCTGTTAACTCTGCCTAAAATCAGTTTTGTTTCCTAGTATTGTATCTAGAAACAAAGTGTTTCTTTCCAGCACACTTTTCCAGGATCATTGTAGTATCTGTACCCTCTTCCTAGAATAAAATTGTTGCTCCCCAGAACTCTTTCTAGGATCAGTGTAGTAAGTGTGCACTTTGCCTAGGATCAAAGTGGTGCTCCCCATTACAGTGTCTAGGATCAGTGTAGTATCTGTGAATTCTGCCTAGAATCAAAGTATTGCTCACTAGCACTCTATCTATGATTATTCTAGGATCAATAAAGCAAATCTTTCCAATGTAAAATTATATTTATAATTGCTGGAACAATGTATCATGAAATTGTTACATAAAAGTTCATTTAAACATAGTTTGATAAAGATTTATAATAAAATATAGTCATAACCTAAGATATATATCTCCCCCTCACTTGAAATAAGATACCCATTGGGACATTATATCACACACTGACCCTCCATCCTCAATAAATCTCTCTCATTGGCAATTAGTCTAATCTGGAAAAGGAACTATTTTGTTGGTCATTATTAATCAATTTGACAAATGTAGGTCAGGAACATGATTAACTGTTTCAAGCCACTTGGGTCTCATGACCATACTGGAAGTTAGCACTACTCTTCTTCACGGTTGAGGGTGATGGACATTTGTCATCATATTTACACTCATGGATTTTTTTTAATATTATTGTTCACGCAATACAAGACCCAAGAGCTACTCAAGATAGAGGGTTAGTGAATGAGGTTGTTGTCAGGGCATAAAGGGAGGAAGTAAGAACTGCATATTATGAGTATATTTAGGGTAGATAATGGTTTACCCTAGATTTGATAAAGTTAAGGTTTTAATAGTTGGGGAAGTATCCTCTTAGGAGTCTCTTCCAGTTTGAATTTTATTCTGTAGTGAGAGGAACGTCTGGAATTTGTCAGTTGATAATTCCAACCTCTCCATCGACATGGACAAATTAAAAAAATAAATAAATGCAAGCTTCCTTCAAAATGGCATATATAAAGGTATATTTATATAAAAGTATATTTATGTAAAGGTATACATGTATATTTATATAAAGGTATATTTATATAAAGGTATAAATGTGTATTTATATAAAGGTATAAAGGAATATTTATATATGGTATATTTATATAAAGTTATATTTATATAAGAGTATAGGTATATATTTATATAAATTTATACAGATATATTTATATAAAGGTATATTTATATAATGGTATATTTAGTTATTGTAAAAGGTATGAAGGTATATTTATATAAAGTTATACAGCTATAATTATATAAAAGTGTATTTATATAAAGGTATATTTATATATTGTATATTTTTATGAAGGGATATTTATATAAACTTATACAGGTATATTTATATATAAGTATATAGGTATATTTATGTAAAGGCATATATAAAAAGGTATAAAGTTACATTTATATAAAGGTATATTAATATAAAGGTATACAAGTCTATTTATATAATGCTATAAAGGTATATTTATATAAATGTATAAATGTGTATTTATGTAAAGTTATAAAGGCATATTTATGTATCGGTATATTTATATATTGTGTATTTCTATATTTATATAATATATATATATATATATATATATATATATATATAGAGATAGAGAGATAGATAGAGAGAGAGAGAGAGAGAGAGATAAGTTATACAGGTATATTTATATAATGGTATATGGTTATATTTATATAAAGATATATTTATATAAAGGTATAAATGTATATTTATATAATGTATAAAGGTATGTTTTATATGGATTTAACATATATTTTTATATTTGAAAAATAATAAATAATATTTTCCAAAGACACAGATATTCTTCCTCATGTGCCATATCCCTTCAGAATGTACATGATCATGGCTCTCCACAATTTCCTATTCTTTGTACCTCTTTATAAATTTTGTCTTTTTGTTATTTCTTTTAAACTCTGTTCCACCATCCATTTATTCAAGCTCACTAAGTATTTTATGTATTGTTTTCCTCTGTCCCTCTTGCCTTCAATCTATCCTGTGAGTATCAGATTTTCCAAGCCCTTCTTCCTCATTAAGTGTCCTAGAAATTTCAACTGCCTCTTCCTGATTTTAAGTGTAAGTCTCCTTTTTGTTTTCATTTTCTCTAAAATATCATTGTTGTTCACATGTTCAGTCCATGGTTTCCTCAGCATCCTTCTGTAGAACCACATTTCTGTTGCTTCAAGTCACTTCTTGATCTTTGAGGAGATTGTCTAGTGTTTATGACCATATAAGAGTACAGATGTGATGATGCAGTTAAGTACTCTTTGCTTTGTTTCTAACAAAGATTTTCTGTCTCTTTATACTCTGCTTAGCTTTGGCCATCCCAATGTATCTTCGGATCTCAGAGTTGCAATTTCCATCCATTCTTAGAACACTTTACAGATATTTTGATTTTTTTTTAAAATCACTTTTTCTGTGATATTCTGAGGACAGATATTACATAACAATTCTGTACTCTTTTCTTTATTTATTTATGAATATTCTTTGTATAAAGGTATATAAAAGAACACTCTTCCCAGCTACCGTAACAAAATAACACTCATCTTTTGGGAAGTTGATCAGGCTAAGAACTTTTCAGTTCCTTCTTATAGATGAAGTATTTTTCATTATTGATTTTAATGAACTCTTTTTCATTTTCATTTTTACACTTTATTGAAACATTCAAGTTGTTTTACATTCTGTTTTCAGAATTTTCATTCCAAACATATTTGGAGAATTACCAAAATTACTTAAAAGTTAACTCTGGAATATAGTAAAGAATACCTTCAGATTTAAAAGTATGATACTAAAGGTTGGGATTCTACAAAGAACCTCTGTGGTGTTGACTCAGAAATAAATATCTTTATGTTTATTTGTGATGATGCAGTGTCAGTGAGGCATCTGTTATGACAGCTATGGCCGCAGGGAGTTTCAGTTAGCGACTAAAAATGGTAACACTTTGATATTTGTCAACACGTCTTTCGTGATTTGCAGTTAGTTGGAACTGTGTGCATCCGATTAGGGCCTGGATTGATTCTGTCTTTCACCACAACAAACTTGGGAAATCTCACAGCTGTCCTGCTCAGCGAATGGGAACTTATGTGAGGAGCCCAGAGGCAAGTAGGGAAATAGCTGATGGAATTGTAAGGGAGAATGGTAGGAATTGGGGTGGATACAAGTAATTAGGAGTGAGGGGGGGAAGAAAGATAGAGAAAGGGAAAAAGAATAATAGAAGGAAAAACAGAAGGAACGTTTAGATAGAGAATGTGCGAAATAGAAGAAGTAAGGAAGAAGATGGATGGGGAGAGGGAGAAAGATAAAGAAGAGGAAGAGAAAAATAGAATGAAAAAAAGAAAAGAAAAGAAGATGTAAATAGAAAGAGAGTGTAAAAAGTAGAAGAGAAACGAAAAATGAATAAATGTATAATAGAGAAAGGGAAAGAAAGAAAGAAAGAAAGAAAGAAAGAAAGAAAGAAAGAAAGAAGGATCTAATGAAGAGTGGAAGAAGAAGAATGAAAGATAAAGTGTATGAGTGAAGTGTAAAAAAGTGAATGCAAAGAATGAATGATTTAAAGAGAAAGAAGGAAAATGTAGGAGAAAAAAGCAAAAAAGAAGAAAAATTGAAAGAGGAGAAATGAGGAAAGTATGGATGCAAAATGATAGCATGTTTGAGAGTAGAAATAAATAAATAAATAAATAAATAAATAAATTGATTAGCAGGAAGGAAAAATGAGTGATATGAAAGTGAGGGTAAGGGAGAAAAAGGAGCAGAAAGAAAAAAATGGAAGGAGAGGGGCATAAAAGAGAGAGAGAAGAGAAGAAGAGAGAAAGAAAGAGAGAGAGTGAGAGAAGAAGAAGAAGAAGAAGAAGAAGAAGAAGAAGAAGAAGGATGAAAAATAAATGAGAATGTAAGAAACAGAAGTGGAGAAAGAAACTTATAGGCAAAAAGAAAGCTAAAATCAAGGAATATTTCCTATTACAAAAGAAGAAGAAGAAGAAGAAGAAGAAGAAGGAGAAGAAGAAGAAGAAAAAGAAGAAGAAGAAGATGATGATGATGATGATGATGACGATGATGACAACGAGAAGGAGTAGGAGGAGGAGGAGGTGTAGGAGGAGGAGGATGAAACTCAGATTATGTACAGAAAAAGATCAGACAACCACATAAATAAGTGAATGACAGTTCAGAAAGAGTACAAAATTAGATATGACTGGGAGGGAAAGGCAGTCTAATGAGAACTGTGTAAATGACTGTGATTTGACCATACAGACCACTGTTATATACACAAATCATAATCAGTCTTACAAAATGAAGAGCCAAAAAATCTTCTCAGCTTTTTTTTTTAAGCGCAGAAGTCCAAATCCCATTTTTATTTTCATGAAGGAGAAAAAAATGTGCCTGATAATGGAATTTGCTGATCTAGTAGACCAGAGAATAAAATTAAAAGAAAAGTACAATTTGGATAAGTATTTTTTTATGCTATCATTCATCTAATACAAGGCTCAAGAGCCACTCAAAGTGGATTTATTTTAGAGACAAAAGAAAGGTAAATTATGAGAATATGCAGGATAGATAATAGTTGGTCCTAGACTTTAAGAGGATAAGATAGTGATCAGGGAAGCATGCACTCAGGAATATGTTTCACAAAACAGCTGCTGTTCAAATGTAACTTCCTCCTTACCAATGGAATATGAAGGCAATGAGGATGATTCAACTCCATGTATGTGGCATGGCAGGTCTTACCAGAACTGATAGCACTAAGGGATGTAGCTCATCTGAAAATTTTTTCTGGAAATAATGATGTACGTAAGGGTTTGCAAGGTGGAAAATAATTATCAGAAGCTCCAGCCAAAACTCCATTTTTGGTTTTATCTGGCTCTTGTAAAGATAGATCATAGCTGGAGGAGCCAGATACTTACTGGAATGGTACAGAAAACCAAAAATATTTCCAGTATTTGTAGTGATGGATCATATATATGACTTGGAAACAGGCTGTTCGAATGTAACTTCATTCTTACCAATGGAATATAAAGGCAATGAGGATGATTCAACCCTGTGTATGTAGCATGGCAAGTCTTAGCTGAACTGATGGAACTAGGGAATGTAGCTCATCAGAAAATTTTCTCTGGACATAGTGATGTAGCAAGCTGGAAGATAATTCATCACTCAAAAGGCTGCATAGATACTTTTGAAATCTATTAAGACATGGAAGTAAGAAATGGGAAGCTCCAGCCAAGACTCCATTTATGGCCTGATCTGGCTCTTGTAAAGATAGAGCATAGCAGAAGGAGCCAGATATTTACTGGAGTGGGACAAGGAATCAACCATTTTTCCAGTATCTGGGGTAATGGATTGTATATATGAGTTCCACATAAAGTCTGGAGTGAACTTAAGTTCCAATAAACATTTAATTCAAGGAACTTCCTTGAGAATACATCCATCTATTGTGATGGGTGAAAGTTCAAGGTCTGCTTGATGATGAAGGAATGTGACTAGTTAGGTTTTATAAGTAATGAGTGTTACATATCAGTCCTTTTTCCATTATGTCACAAGAGCTGGCTCAGAAAGGGACCAGGTGACAGGTTCTGGTCATCCAGATTTTTGGAGGTGCCTCTATAAACTGTTGTATCATTTGCATAGATATTCACTAAAGATCTGTGTATGTTCTTAGTTGTGTATGTTCCTTAATATAAAACAGAAAGAGGGCAGAATCAGTGAGAGAACCATTAGGAATGTTGGCATTGACCTTATGGCCTCTGATGACTGGCCATTAACACTGACCTTCATGGCCATTTTTAATGGCCAGAGCCCAAGTATGAAACAGTAATTATTAAAATTGGTTCATGTTTTATTGCATGTTGAGAAAAATTCCAACCCTCCCAATTATTAAGATCCTTTATTATTAGGACCCCACTTTGTATTATGTGCTTAATAGTAATAAAATGAGATGGTGAAATGATTTAAATATTTCTATATGTATTGAATATTGCTGCCATATCTGGTGTGGTACTCCAACTATATGTCTCAAGATTCTTAACAAAATTCAGAGAAGGGTCTCTAATGTAATCAGTCATAACCTAGCATCTCAACTTCAACATTGTTTTTAATTTTGTCAACTGCACAGTATAGTAGGATCCACTTGGCACCATCTGTGAGAAAAAGAGCATCATGCTGCAATTCGCTCCACCAGAAATTTGGAAACAGCACACTGTACTCCTTGGCATACACGCTGGAAGTTCCAATATGAACATTTCATAGTGTTTGGGAGTCAATATGAAAGTGCAGAAGATTCAGAAAAAGTTGGATGAGTCTAATGGTGATTAAAAAGGTATGGCAGCTTGGAAAACTTACTCTGATAAGAAAGAGACTCACAAATCTTTTGGTGATGGCCTCAAACTTAACACAGTGGCCTGCATCTTACCTTGAGGAGGTAGTGCTGCCCTGGTTCAAGAGGGTGGCTGCTGGAAGACCCTATATCTGGCAACAGGTCCCAACACCATGCTACACAAGCAGGAGAACCCAGTCAGCCTTTAGATAATTTCTGTGACTACTTCACCCCTTACATCTAGCTGCCTAACTCCCAAGTCTGCAACCCCCTTGATTATTATATGTGGGGTGCAGTTGAGTGTGAGATCAACAAAACTCCTTGTAACACCTAAGATAAGCCGACAGCAAGGATTATGGCAGCATTCACTAACTTAAACAAGGAGACCATCCAAGAGAGTTGTAGGAGATTCTGAAGTCATCTGGAGGCCATGGTTGAATCCAATAGCAATTTTATTGAAGAAATTTACTCTTTAGTATTCAAGATATTTTTGTGCAATTTTGGTAAATCTGTTTGTTAAAATGAGATGTCAGTGTTATTTTCATTTTTTGCATAATTTAGACAACAATTTAATGATTGGACCCTGTACATAGCAGGAGCACCAGACCACATGTGGTAGCAATATTCAAAGCATAGATGAATAGTTAACTTATAATTATGTAAGATAGATTCTGGGGATAAAAATTGTCTCACCTGACAGAGTGAATCAATCTTCCTAGCAGCAGATGTACCAACTCATTCAATATAATCTTTACACTTCATGTCAGCAGAGAACATTAGCCTAAAAAGGTAACTCATAATAATGATAATAAAAATTTTGATAAAAATGGGCATATATTCCAAGAAAAGAAGGAGGCAGAGTGCTAATGAGTGTTGAAGAAGTTGTGTAATTGACTGTTCTGGGACATAAGTATGGCATTAAGATTTTTTTATTTTTTTTTTATTTAAGCATTTCACCCCGAGCAAGGCGGGAAGCCACTAGGATGCAAGGGGTTACAGAAGATTTGGAGCAAGAGCAGATAGGAGTGATAGAGAAGGATAGTGGATAGATCAAGGCAACTGGAGATGTCGATTTACATTACATTTGAATAGTTGGAGATTATAGCTCTCAGGGAAACAGGAATAGGGAAGGGAATTCCACAGGCCAGAGGTACAAGATATAAAGCTATTGGAGTAGAAGAGACAGCTACATTTAATAGTTTCAACAGTGAAAGGGTGAGAGTGGGACGCCAGCCTCATAGGGCGCTGGAAACCAGCGAATGCAGCTCCTCAGAGCAATTACCATGATGGTATTTGTAAAAAAGACAGAGAGAGGCAACGGCGCATCTGTGAGAGAGTGACTGTAGATGAGATGCCAGATCAGGGTCAATTATATTGCATATCTGCCTCTGGATCTTATCAAGAACCCCGAGGCAAACAGAAGGGGCTCCAGACCATACATGGCAGCAATACTCCATGCAAGGGTGAATTGTTGATTTGTAGATCTGAAGGATTGATTCTGGGGAGAAAAATTTCCTGGCGTGGCACAGGGAGCCAACTTTCCTTGCGGTGGACGAAGCAATTGACTCAATGTATTTGTTCCATCTCAGGTCAGCAGTCAACTTGAGACCAAGCAGCTGCAGAGAGGTGTTCTCGAGAAGTTGAGCGTCAGATATTCTAATGGGGGGCAGTGAAGGATCTCTGTGGTGATTAATAGAGAGCAGTTTAGTTTTTGATGCATTAAAGTTGACCAGACAATTCATGCCTCAGTTCAAAACCGATTGGAGGTCCTTTTTCAGACGCACGGCCAGGTTAGTTTTGTCAGCGACACTAGATTTGTTTTTGAGGCAGGAGTAAATTGTAGTGTCATCCGCATAGATGCCAACTTGTGAATCTATGAATTCCTTCTGGCAGTTGCATGTAGAGGGTTACAGAATAAGAGGCAGTTTATGGGGATACTTGGGAAGTTAACAGTTAACCTTAGACTTGAATAGGTTAAGATTGTAGTGGTCAAGAAAGCATCCTCTTGGGAGTCGGTTCTACAGAGCAGCAGTACATGGGAAGAAGCTGCTCAAGTAAATTCTACATCTCATTAATGTAATATGAAGGCAAGGAGGGTCTTAGGTGTGAAGGTTAGAACTGGTGGAACCAAGGAATGTAGTTTGTCTGAACATTTTCCATGGAAATAGCAAAACCTTGCAGTAAGAGACTTGCAATGTCTTGTCTACAAGAAAGGGTTTTGAGAGTGGAAAATATTTTGTCATCCACAAGGCTATGGAGACACTTTTAGATTCTATTAATATTGTAAAGTGAAGACTGGGCAGCTCTTTTGCTTATATAGGGCAGCAGTGGTTCATTTTTGGCCTGATCTGGCTGTAGTAATAAAAGATCTTTGTTGATATTTTCTCATGATAATTCCTTAACCCCTTTTACACTAATACTACTACTAATATTACTTTTATTACAACTACTACTAATACTGTTAATAATAATAATAATGATAAAGTAGAAACAACAAAAAATCACATCCTTCATTTTGATCTAGATCATGATTTTCTAAGTGTAGCTTAGATGTGGCACAAGGCCAAAAGAATGAGACACCCAGTGAGGATTAAACTCACTACTTAGTTATAATTGTTTTAGTGAGACAAGCTTGTTAACCATTACACCATATCAAGGTGCCCCTGGATCACTGTATGTCATTATAAAATAAATGCAGGTTAAAAAGAAATTTTTTATAATAATAATAATAATAATAATAATAATAATAATTGAAATGGACATTTTAAAAATGGGGTACATGAGGAGATTAATAATTCCAGTTGTATTTGGAGAACCTCGGATTGATTAGAAAAGATTCTGATAGACTCATTGAAAGGATTTCTAGTGGCCCATGCCTT
The DNA here is from genome assembly GCA_903632075.3 of Acanthosepion pharaonis. NCBI lineage: Eukaryota > Metazoa > Mollusca > Cephalopoda > Sepiida > Sepiidae > Acanthosepion > Acanthosepion pharaonis. Next base: position 2,958,959 of record CAHIKZ030005517.1, on the reverse strand, counting down.
AAAGAAATACAAAAAATTGTACTCACAAGTACAGCTCATATATATTGTTTTTTTTTTTACAAAAAATGATTAGTGGAAAATGTCATGAAGCCATTTCTGACCAAAGTGTCTGGTTGGGACCTGGAACAAAATGTGCATACAACAGAAATCAAGGGAAATAATAATAATAATAATAATAATAATAATAATAATAATGATGATGATGATGATGATGATGATGATGATAATGATGATGATGATGATGATGATGATGATGATGATGATGATGATGATGATAGTGGTGGGGTGGGGGGTGGGTGGGGGTGGTGATGATGATGGCATAAAAGATGTATCGACATATCAAACACTTCCACATTTTCAGAAGGGCATATTAAGGAAAAAAAGTTTTAAGTGTGTAATGTTTAATGCAAACTATTAGTACATTACAAAACATTATAAAAGCACTTTAGTAATAGCAGAATACATCACTGTAAGGTAGCATTGTAGCTGAATATAAAACAAGAAATCCCAGTAGTCAAAATATCTTACATATTTACAGCAATAAAAGAGAATATTACAGGTACTTTCTTGTGATAATTCCTTTTCACATTATCAACAATAATAATAATGCTGTTGGAGTAAATAATAATATAGATTTGGATAAAAGTGACTATATGAAGTAAAATTATTGCCTACTTCTAAGCATAGATCTTGTGTCAAAGAGAAAATAAGATAAATTAAACTTTAGAAATTTGAATAAGCAACAACAAAGCCTAAATTGTATGGTTTATATCAGAAATAGAAATACTTAAAATTTTCTTGAATGCTGTGAAGGGCAGCATTTTATTTTTAATCCGTTTATATTTTGTTGTTGCACCTAGGTCACATTTTTCTTTTCCTCTTTGAAAATGCATGCCCCACAGGATTAGCCTTATCCCTCGAGGGCTCCATCTTTTTGATTTACCATTAAGTCGTCACCGATAAGGCAAGTGCTAATGGATCTGAATATTGATTTAGTTTGGGAGGAAAGGGTTAACTGAATAACTGCAAGTCAGTCAACTGAAACAGAAACTAAGTTGCTTGAAAAAAAAAAAAAAAGAAAAAAAAGTTTAGGTTTGCGTCTCATGGCAAAGAAAAACCAAAAATGCTGAATCCATGACCCTCATGCCATAAAGTTAGTCATCTTAAATCCAAATAAATATCTACATTTGGATAGATATATATAAATAAATAAATATCTACATTTAGATAGATAGATAGATAGATAGATAGTCAAAAAGTGATAGAGAGAGAGAGAGAAGAAGAGAGAGAGAAAGAGAAAGAGAGAGAGGAAAGAGTGAAAACAAAGATGAAATGAGATATATATGGGAGTCTCTGAGATATGCATTATTTATATAATGAACATATTGCAACATATATACGCAGAGATGCAGAGAGACACACATATATATACAGATGCATAATAGCATATACACGTTGGTATAATTCAATGTAAATATTTCTCTCTCTGTATATTTGTATGAAGAAATTCATATAACATGATGTGCAAATATACATAAACCAATGTTACCTATTGAAATAAGCAAAAATTACTAGAATTTAATGCATTTTAAGACCAGTAGAATTTATTTAAAAAAGTGTTCCCTAGATGACTAGATATAGAGATGTGTGCATGTATATATGCAAAATGAAACATGTTGGCTAAGATAAGTTTTCCTTTTGTCTTTATTCATATATATATATATATATATATATATATATATATGTATATATATATATGTGCGTATGTGTGTATGTGTGTGTGTGTGTATTTAATAATATATATATATATATAAATTACTTCTAATTTTATACTATATACAATCGTATATATATTTTATATACAGTTGTGTGTGTATATATATATATATATATATATATATATATGTATATCGATTGATAATATTAGTGGTAAATATACACATACATATGCAATCATATATCTAAAATATATAAATATATATACATACATACATACATACACATACATATATATACATGTATAAAAATAATTCCAAGAGGTTTATTCCATAGTGTTTAAGCCATTATTATATATATATATATATATATATATATATATATATATATATATATATATATAATTTATTTTAGAATATTACACCGAAAACATGTAATATTACACTGAAAAGATTTAAAAATCGCTACACAAATGTGTAGCAATTTTTAAATGTTTTCAGTGATGATGTAATCTGGAACCAGTTGCTATAATCTGATTAATATAAGCCAGGGGTAGCAGATATTTACTAACCTGCATGTATGCTTTTAATTAAATACTTATATTTATGCCAACATGCGGCCATAATCTTGTTTCTTTTATTCAACAGCTGGTCACCCATATGTTATAGGATTAACAATTTTTCACAAATTGTAATCTTATCTAATGTTATTTGATCTGGCTTTAGTCAATATTTTCCATGTCATTGTTAGTGCTTCCCTTCCACTGTTAATGGCATCCCAGTAGTAGGTAGTAAGAGCAGTGCTACCTTTTTATTGTCTGTTGTTCAGACTTACTTATGGTTGTAGAAGCCTCTTTTCCATTCACCCTTAACAGCTCCTAATCACCACCACTAATCACCTTAGCTTCATAAGCAACGTTCCTTACCAAACACACTATATTTAGAGGACATTCCTCCTTTACCCTGCAGTTACACCTGCAGTATTAATTACTATTACAACCCTCTGTGATTTTTCTATTATGGTTTATCATAATTTTTCTATATTCTTGGTGCAGCTATATCTCACCTTCCTATTGTTTTTGTTGAATAACCTCTTCAACTCTGGTGAATTAACAAAATGTTTATCAATTAGTTATAGATAGGAGAAAACTACAGTGATCATGGTCTATAAATTGAGTAGTAAATGTTCAAAGGACTTATTTTATTGATCAAATCCTGAGTTATAATTAATTTATATATAAATGAAATGTTGGTGGATTTTTATTGGAAGAAAATTTAAATTATTATACACATGTATATTTATGCAACATATTTTTTATGAACTACATATACACATCCATAGACAATTTAACCATCTGAAGATGGTCATTGCTGAGATTGAAAGTACTTAGGAAAATAAAAATTATTTGAGAGAAAATTTTGGTATTTTTCTTAATCAATTTTCCATTTTCTCACAAATGCTTAATTTTCTTTGTACAATCTTTGTGAATTTTGTTCCTTCCAGATTTTGTCTTCATCTTGTTATCGGCAAGTAATGATCTAATTATTTGCTTTTCTGTGGCTGTTTATTTTTTCTCATTAAATTCCTTTCTCTCGCTACCCATTTAAAAAGTGTCCTCATGTCATTTTCTTCTTACTATTATTATTTACTAAATATTCACCCAATACAAGGCCCAACAGACACTCAAGGTAGAGGGTTATTGGACAAGATTGTTGTATTGACATAAGAGGAGGAAGTAAGTTCCGATTATGAGTATATACAAGATGGATAATGGCTGAACCAAGACTTGAAAAAGCTGATAATGAAGTGATTGGAGAAGCATTTTCTTGTTTGTTTTTTTTCTGCAAAATAGTGGTTCTTGCAAAAAAATTTTTCTTACCAATATAAAGGGAATCTGCTGTATGATCGGTTATTGCTGAGAAGGTTTGAACTGGTGGGACTAAAGAATGTACCTCGTTTTGTGTTAATAAAATCTCTTATTGTTTCAAAGTGAATTGACAAAATGTTTATTAATTAGTTATAGATAGTAGAATCTATAAATTAAGTAGTAAGTGTTCAAAGAACTTCTTAATTCATTGATCAAATCTTGAGTTATAATAGCATTCATCAGAGTCAGAGGATCCAATAAATCCATAATTCAATAAACTAATATATTTATACATAAATGTTATGTTAGTGGATTTTTATTGGAAGAAAAATAATGTTAGATTAAAATCCATTAACTATTTAAATTATTATACACA
>CAHIKZ030005517.1:2907500-2950000 GCA_903632075.3 Acanthosepion pharaonis | reverse complement strand
AAGGTGCTGACTGTGTTTGTAAAATAAAAAAAACATTCTCATCATTCTAGAAAGATATAAAAAATTTGTACATTCAGTTAAAAATAAAAAAACATCCTTCATAATGGCTAACAGAATAGCCAAAAGTGCTTGGCTATAATTAAACATTCAAATAGTTTTTACATACTTTATGTCCAGAAAAGAAATCACTTGTATGAACAAAAGAAAAATTGAATAAAAGGGTTAATCACAGTACAGTCGTGTTTATTGAAATTTCTATAAAAGAGGGATTGCTGCCCAAATACACAATTTTATATATATATATATATATATATATATATATATATATATATATATATATATATATATATATATAAAAATTGTGTATATTGAAATTTCTATAAAAGAGGGATTGCTGCCCAAATACACAATTTTATATATATATATAAATTGAGTATATTGAAATTTGTACAAAGAGGGATTGTTGTCAAATACACAATTTTATATATATAAAATTGTGTATTTGGGCAGCAATCCTCTTTATACAAATTTCAATAAACATATATATCTATATATATCTATGAATGTAATGAGAACAAAAATAATATATAAATTCTAATGTTCACAGCATTAATTCAAAAGAGGGCTCAATATCGATAGTAGAGCAATAATTATTATAAATTTTTCATGTAGACAAAAACAATTTACTCACTACAAAGAAATTTACAAGAAATTTATTTAAATTCATTACAAAGTAAATTGTCTTTGTCTATATGAAAAAATTATATATATATATATATATATATATATATATATATATATATATATATATATATATATATATATATATATATATATATATATATATATATATAAAATACTTTTAAATGAAATAATAAATATAAATAAAAATAGTGAGAATAGTATAAATAAATATTAAATATATATAAATATTCCTATATATCTATTTAGAAAGGTTATAAATATATCTGTAAATGCTACACTGAAATTATAATCATTATAAAAACAATAATTATAAATATTGCAAAAATATATGTAAATACTTTGAAATAAAATAATAAATATAAAAATAGTAAAAAAAATCCAAATAAATAGTAAAAATAGTACAAATAAATATTTTTAAATATTCCTAAATAATAAATATGCAGAAATGCTTCTAAAGGATACAATAAAATGTTTATTATTATAAACACTATACATATTTATGAAGGCTATGAATTATGAAGGCTATAGTAAAGCTGCAATTATTCTAAATGCTATATTTATCAATATTGTAAATGTAGAAACTTTTAAATAAAATAATATAAATAAATAATTTTTAAAATAGTAAAAAATAGTATTAATAAAAAGTAGTAAAAGTAGTATAATAGTAAAAATATAGAAATTAAGGGGGATTTGAATAATCATAGTTAATTCATTGAGTTTAGAAAAACCCTCAACAGAATGAAGAAAGCACTGGACGGCCATTTCATCCTATTTTTGGGACTCATTAGCAGTGCGCATCCACTACCAAGAATTGAACCCAGACCATTATGATATGACACAAGACACTGGACCAATGGGTCTTGGTGACAGAGAGGTAACAAACTAGACTCTTAAAGATCATATATATTTATTAATATAAATATAATTCCTAAATACTGTAAACATTAAGAAATATCTAAAGTTTTTTTTATCACTTTAATAATTACAATGTACATGCTTATAAATAAACAGTATAAATTTATTACAGATACTGCAATAAAATATTAATCATTATACAATAAAACTTATAAAAAATAACATATGCTATATAAAGAATATAAATAAGATAGAATAAATAAAATTTTCATGAATATGATAAAATCATACTTGCATATAGTATAAATATATTACAAATGTTACAACAAATTTGTATCATTGTTATGAATACTCATATATGATACAATTTTGATATTATTGTAAATACTTGTTAATAAATAGAATATTTGTTATGCATATTGGTCCTCAAAATGTATTTAGTGAAAAATGGTTAATGGCATTCGGTATCACTGAACTTACCATAACATACCAAATATTTATAAAATATGTATGCATACATAAACATGAGTTTTTCTATCTATCTATCTATCTATCTATCTATCTATCTATCTATCTATCTATCTATCTATCTATCTCAGTCTGTTCATTATCTATCTATCTATCTATCTATCTATCTCAGTCTGTTCATTATCTATCTATCTATCTATCTATCTATCTATCTCAGTCTGTTCATTATCTATCTATCTATCTCAGTCTGTTCATTATCTATCTATCTATCTCAGTCTGTTCATTATCTATCTATCTATCTCAGTCTGTTCATTATCTATCTATCTATCTCAGTCTGTTCATTATCTATCTATCTATCTCAGTCTGTTCATTATCTATCTATCTATCTATCTATCTATCTATCTATCTCAGTCTGTTCATTATCTATCTATCTATCTATCTATCTATCTATCTATCTCAGTCTGTTCATTATCTATCTATCTATCTATCTATCTCAGTCTGTTCATTATCTATCTATCTATCTATCTCAGTCTGTTCATTATCTATCTATCTATCTCAGTCTGTTCATTATCTATCTATCTATCTCAGTCTGTTCATTATCTATCTATCTATCTCAGTCTGTTCATTATCTATCTATCTATCTATCTATCTATCTATCTATCTATCTATCTATCTATCTATCTATCTATCTCAGTGTGTTCATTATCTATCTATCTATCTATCTCAGTGTGTTCATTATCTATCTATCTATCTATCTATCTATCTATCTATCTATCTCAGTCTGTTCATTATTATCTATCTATCTATCTATCTATCTATCTCAGTCTGTTCATTATCTATCTATCTATCTATCTATCTATCTCAGTCTGTTCATTATCTATCTATCTATCTCAGTCTGTTCATTATCTATCTATCTATCACAGTCTGTTCATTATCTATCTATCTATCTCAGTCTGTTCATTATCTATCTATCTATCTATCTCAGTCTGTTCATTATCTATCTATCTATCTATCTATCTATCTATCTATCTCAGTCTGTTCATTATCTATCTATCTATCTATCTATCTATCTCAGTCTGTTCATTATCTATCTATCTATCTATCTATCTATCTATCTATCTATCTATCTATCTATCTATCTCAGTCTGTTCATTATCTATCTATCTATCTCAGTCTGTTCATTATCTATCTATCTATCTATCTATCTATCTATCTATCTATCTATCTATCTATCTATCTAGGTCTGTTCATTATCTATCTATCTATCTATCTATCTATCTATCTATCTATCTATCTATCTATCTATCTAGGTCTGTTCATTATCTATCTATCTATCTATCTATCTATCTATCTATCTATCTATCTATCTATCTATCTATCTATCTATCTATTATCTATCTATCTATCTATCTATCTATCTATCTATCTATCTATCTATCTATCTATCTATCTATCTAGGTCTGTTCATTATCTATCTATCTATCTATCTATCTATCTATCTATCTATCTATCTATCTATCTAGGTCTGTTCATTATCTATCTATCTATCTATCTGAACAGTGAGATAGATTAATATGAACAGGCCAAGATCAGCAGAGATAGATCTATTAACAGACTGAGATAGATAGATAGATAGATAGAAAAAAATATTAAGATAGATGAGAAAAGACTAAAACAGATAGATAGATAGATGATAAAATACTAAGATACATAGATTTAGATATTAATATTTTGAGATAGATAAGTAAGAAAATACTTAGATAATGGACAGATTAAGAGAGATATAAATATTTTAGATAATAAAAGATAAAGATAGATAGCTAGATGAAAATTTACAGCTATAAAGAACATTTTTTAAACAGCTGAAAAAAAAGAAATAAATGCAAAGTCATGAAATGATATTTCTTTTAATTTTGTATTGTTTTGAAATAAGACAAAAAATCTTCCATAATCTCATTTAATTCCTTTTAAGAGATTAAATTATGTAAGTTAAAGATTGTAATTATATAGTAAATCTGAATTCACTTTTCTGGATAATAGTTTTAGCCTCAAACTGACATAGAAACAATGTAGACTTTTGCTTGTTAAAAAGGGACTGATTTTTATTTTAACTATATTGTTATTAAAATTAGATCGTAATTAATTTCAACTCGGTTTTTATTTATTTATTCATTATTATGTACTTATTATTTTCTCAAGGTTTATGCAACCAACATAATTCCAGTATTAATTAAGTAACACTAGTGCAAAAACTGAAACAGGCCATCTGTACATAAATTGTAGGTTTGGTTGGTTGATTAATTTGTTTTTATGGCTTATCAAACATTTGCAGGTTATTTAAGACCTGAACATATTTTTAGAGTGTAAGAGTGTAAGATAATAATAGTTTAATGATACAAGTCTTCCTAATTAACCCATAGCTGGAGGGAGAAAAGGTGAATTCATACCTTTCCCAAAGGCATATAAGTGAATATAATGGATCCAACAGGAATTAACAATTTCAAGCTATTATCTATTACACCATCCAAACATTGAAGCTTACAGCACTAGGTATTCCTGAGTGGTCACCCACCTAGGTACTGAACAGGCTTGACATTACTTAAGTTCGATGACTGTACGGGAATCAGTGTTTCAACATGATGTGCCTATAAGCCCAAATAAATTATATGAGATTCATAGATCATAGTACTTTTGATGCATCTTCATCTGAGTAAATTATATTCATTTACTCAATGTACTCCTCCAGTTAACCTTCAGGTTTATGCCAGAAATGCTTTATGGAAGCAAAAACTAGGATGAATGACTTGGCTTGAAAGTCAGGATTTCTTATCATTTTGTTTTTTAATCTAGACTTGATCCCTGACATCTAATATTGATGAGAAATACTAAACTTTCTCCCATCACAAGACAGGTTCTATTGAAATTTAATAAGCTGGGATTCTTCTGTGGCATGTCCATTTTAGGACACTGAAAATCATGGCTTTTCACAATTTTCTGTCCTTTTTAGCACTTAGTAAATTTTGTATTTATTGCTATCTTTCATAAATTCTGTTTTGTCAACCATTTACACAAGCATGTTAGGAAGGTTGTACACTGCTTTCCTCTGTGTCTCTTGCCTTCAATATGGCACATGAGTGTCAAATTTTCTGACCCCACTTTCCTTAATATGTGCTCCAGGAATTTAAACTCTCTCTTTCTCATGTTAAGTATGTGTTTTCATTATCTCTAAAACTATGTTGTTCAATACATGGTATTCTCAGCATCCTTCTGTAGAATCACATTTCTGTTGCTTCAAGACCCTTCTCCATCTGTGATGAGATTGGAGAGCATTTACTGTTATATTCCTATATAGGATTACCTAAACTTCATAAAAAATATATGGAAGCTCGTGAGTAGATAAAAAAAAAAACACTTTTAGTACATCTGTCTGGTGCTTCTGGATATATTTAGAGTTTCTTGATACAATATCAAGAAGAATCTGCAATGTTATTGCTCCTAACCTGGCATCTCAGTTTCAGTCACTTTCCCATTGCTGTAATATAGATTCACTATATATTTTCTATAAATATTTTCAAGGACTGATATTACATAAAAGTTCAGTACTCTTTTCTTTCTTTCTAATGAAATTTTCCTGTTTCTTAATACTTTGCTTAGTTTTTGGAAAGCATTGTTCACTATCCCAATGTGCCTCTGGATTTAAGTGTCACACTTTCTGTCCTCTTTTAAAACACTTCTCAGATAGTTAAATTTCTGTATTTGCTTGATTTTGACATCTCCAATTTGTAATTTGCATGTTAGGCTGTCCCTTTTGCTAATGATCATGTATTCTGTCATTTTGCAATTGATATATTATCCTTTCTTCTTGCTTTCTTTTATTACCTTCTCTTGGAATTATTGTTGTTTTCTTTCTGTGTCAGTTAGTATGGCACAAAAATATCCTTGAAATGGTGATGATGAAGATTGTGTTGAATCAGGTTTTCATGTGGAGAGGGCTTGCCTGACTTGAAAATTATTCAAAGTCATAACTTTGAGTGTCTGATGTGTGGGCCATCACCACCAGGTATTAGCATTCAACCCAACCTGTAGATGATAATGTGTGTCTTAGTTTGGTCTTCACAGCTATCAACATCAACATAATGTCATCAAGCAGTGATTTCTTCAATTTTCATTCTTCTCATCTGGTCAAGCAGAAATCATAGTTGTCATCAATGGACTTCATTAAGATGTTCCAGGGTTCTGTTAAGTTTTGAGGCATTAATTTAAACTGGGTCTGAAAACTGCTGAAGTTGCTTACAGAATTTTGGAAGTGAAAAGAAATGAAACAGTATCTGACTGTAGTATTCAAAAGCCTTTTAAGAGTTGTGACTGATTCATTGAAATGAAAACCCAAATGTGGATGATTATCAGCTGTCATTTTTAATTCATTAAAACAAAAGGTAACAAAGAACCCAACCACTGGCATTTGAATGCTTTTAGACAAGCTCTGTTGATAAAAAAAATGACCATATGTATAGTATTACCTAAACTTCATAAAAAATATACAGAAACTCTTGAGAGGATAAAAAAAAAAAAAAAACTTTTAGTACATCTGTCTGGTGCTTCTGGATATATTTAGAGATTCTTGATGCAATACCAAGAAGAATCTGCAATTTTATTACTCCTAACCTGGCATCTCAGCTTCAGTCACTTTCCCATTGCTGTAACATAGATTCATTATATATTTTCTATAAATATTTTCAAGGTAATTGTTCTGAGAAACTTCCTGTATTGTATTTTTTATACTCCTCCTCACCACAGATAAAAATTGTACATATGGGGACTAGTTAGGACTTCATAGATATTTGAGGAATTATGGTGGATGTAGTGAGAATAGTAAGAATGTGTGGTTTTGGTGTAAGGAATACTGTGGTAAATTTGGATCAGTAATTTTAGTTAGCTAGGTTTAATTAGAAGACAGAAGACCAGCTTTCCACATCCCCTCTATTGGCTTTGTGCCACATTTTAAAAAATATCTTTCAACTTTTTATCCACCACCAGTCAAATTGTTTAAGTTTAAGATAAGACAAATTGAAGACCATTTTGGCCTTGTGCCATATTTTATATTATTACACAAAATAAATATTACTTTTCTCTAGGGTACCTAGACTTTACAAATTTAAGCACAGTGCTAGATTGGCAACTCTAGGTTCTTCTATGGCACTTCTCATTTATGGAACACTCTTCTGGCCTCTTGCTTTCCAGTCAACTTTGATGTTCAAAAAATTAAATGCAATGCCAATTGTTATCTAATCTTTTATTGTTCTCTCTCCTTATTAATCTATTTTTTTTCTCATAGTCTCTAGCACACAGTAAGACCTAGTATCTTAGTAGCTTTATTGCCTTGCTTGAGAGGAAATGATTAAAAAAAGAAGATACATTTCAGTATTTGTTAAGATTATTTTCACTGACTGAAATAAAGGTTTCCCTGAGCAAGCAGTTACTCAAGTAGAAAGGGTTAAATTTAAATACTTTGCAGAAATAATAGATTGCAAGAAAGAATTGTTAGCAAGGAAACTGCAAGAAAGTTGTCTCATCTACGGCAAATGCAATATCTACGAGTCTCTTTATAAACACTGATCGTGCTAAACAATAATGAGTGAATGGAACAATGTATGCATTTTTTTTTAAAAGTTAATTGCCCCTTACTAATATGGAGATAAGGTCTAAAGCAGAACATGGCCAATGCCTGGAAGCTTCTCGATTGCATGATTAAAAACGTATAAAAGACAAGAACCTGGCCCGTCCCTCTTCAAAAAGTCCCTTGAAAACAAAGAAATAATGAAAGAAAAAGAAAAGAAAAAGAGAATGGAACAAAGACTTATTATCCGTTGTGGCACTATAAGTCTATGATAGAAAAGCCACAGAAAACAATAGTCTAATTATGTAACCGCCAATCAGTTCTCTTTGCTTAGAGTTTACAGTGTCAATTTTACTCTTTTCCGATTCCTTTTTTTTTTTTGTTCTTTTTGGAAAGAGTGTGTCCCACTTCAAACAATTATTTCAACTGTACCGTATAAATAAATACTATTGTCTCCAATTTAAATTTTTCTTTAAGAGATTTTATTATTTTGTTTACTGGGCATAATGAGTTTATTCACACATGAGATGTAATAGCCGACCACAAACATGTTATTTTCTCTTGATCTTCTTCTCCTTCTTTTGCAGATCTGATCTTCATTTTTCTGCCAAGAATCAAGTATATGGATTCTTGCAACTGGGAACTGCTTCAAAGAAAATGACAGAGACTGAGAAGGAAAAAAGAGAAAGGGTCTCATTGAAATGATTTCTGATAATGGTAACTTTGTTCTTTCAATGAATTGGGGGGCTTTATTTCTTATATATATATATATATATATATATATATATATATATATATATATATAAAGATAAAGAAAAAATTGAAATATATATACCAATCTAACATGTTTCACTTTTATCAAAGCTTCATCAGAGATTGTGAAAATTGAGAGAAATCCATTTTTGATCTACATTTGATCTTTAACTCATTTATATATATATATATATATATATATATATATATATATAGAGAGAGAGAGAGAGAGAGAGAGAGAGAGAGAATGAGTGAGAGATAGTGCGATGGGTAAATTGTCGCCACTTTATATTTTAATTTCATGTGTGTTGTTTGTTTTTGATTTCATCAGCTGCACAGTATAACAGCATCAGTTTTGCGACATCCATGAGAAAAAGAGCACCATAATGCAATTCACTGATGGCATGCTGTACTACTTGGTATTCATGCCAGAAGCTCCAATATGAACATTTTAGAGTGTTGGGTGTCAATCTAAGGATAGTGCAGAGAATTTGGAATGAGTTGGATGAGTCTAATAGTGATTACGAAGGTACAGTAGCTCATAAAAGTCACATTGAGTGCTTTGAGGAGGTAGTGCTGCCCAGGGACAAGAAGATGACTGCTGGAAGACCCTATGTCTAGCAACAGATGTCTGCATCATGCCACACAAGCAGAAGAACCCATGGCTGTCAGACAATTTCTGTGACCACATCATTCCTTACATCTAGCCAACTAACTCCCTGGATTACAACCCCCAGACTGCAAAATGTGTGGGGCACAGTTGAGTGAGAGACCAATAAAACTCCTTGTAACACTAAAGATGAACCGAAGTCAAGGATTATGGCTGCATTCACCAACTTAGACTGTCCAGAAGAGTTGTAGGAGATTCCGAAGTAAAAAGGATGAAAAATATTTCAGTATCAATAATAATAATAACGAAATTAACTAAAATGATCACTTTTGATAGATTGTAAATAATTACCACCTCCTAACCACATCACTTGAGGACTTTCAACAGCAGCAAAAACTAAAATGGATAGCATGTAACTCAAAGAGACAATAATGACATCATCAAGATGTTAACATTCCACACTACTTCAAACAATATGTTAGAAAGGAAACCTATATCAATACTGGAAAGAAGGATAACACTTACTGGACTTGAGAAACCTGTTTTCTTGAAAAAGTTGATTTAAGGGATAGATTTTATAAATTTCAACCAAAAGTAATACTGGCTGGTTGGTCAATGAATGCCAAATGTTTCCTTGTAGGGAAATGGCTAATATTTAAGACTTTAAGATAAGGACATTACATGCTACTTCAAGTGAAAGGTTAGGAAGGAAGCCCCCATCATTCCTAGAAAGAGTGATAACAGTGAACTTGAGAAACTTATTTTACTGAAAAAAATTTTTAATACAAATATTTTATAAATTTCCATTCTTCTTCTTCTTCTTCTTCTTCTTCTTCTTCTTCTTCTTCTTCTTCTTCTTCTCCTCCTCCTCATCATCATCATCATTCTTTGTAGCTTTTAGTAAGGTTTGTTTTTGTATTATTCCAATCTTTGTTCTTCTAACGATTTACACAAGCTTATTTAGTAGGTTACTCACTATTTCCATCTGTCTCAATTGCTTTCACTATGTCCTGTCAGTGTCAAATTCTTCTCATCCTCTTTCCTCATTATGTGCCCTAGGTTTTTCAAGCGTCTTTTTCTGATCGCACTAGAAAATTACAAAGGGTGATACCAACTGATAACAACGACATCACTCAAACACTTCCAACAACAGCAACAACAAATGTAATGATATAATCAAGCTATTAGCATTATGCACTATCTAAAACAAAAGGTTTGGAAGGAAACTCCCATCAATATTGAAAAGAATGTTAACATTTAATGAACTTGAGAAACCTATTTTCCTGAAAAAAAAAACTGTTTCAAGAGAAAGATTTTATAAATTTCCACTGGTACTTCAACACTATACTTTTAATGTCGCCACCTAAAAATCTGTAATTTATAATATTATTGGCTTTCCAGTTTCCTTTTCCTTATCTTTCAGTTCCAGTATCCCCCCTTACATCTTAGTTGCATTATCACCTTAATTGGGGTGAATTGATTAAAAAAAGAAATAAAATAAAATTATTTTTTCAATTTGATATTATTATTTCTCATGCTATTTATACTTATTTCAACCAACAGTATACTTTAGAGATAAGACATGTCTTGTTTCTATCTAGTGGCCCTTTTGGTCCTCAGTGAACCTCATGTCACATTGTACATAACACAGAATAATACATAACATACAAAACACTTGTTTTTATTGTTATAGTTATATTCTTTCTGTAAATAGTTGCCAGAATATCACCATAACAATACTGAAATATATGTAATTTTAATTAATAATTATATTTATAGTGAATTCTAATTATGATAATGATCATAAAGAAAAAAAGAAAAAAAATTTAACTTAAATGTCCATTAGTACTGTGGGGTGCTTGAATATGCAACAAAATATTTTTTTTCTTAATATTTAGCAAGTGGTAAGTCAGATTTTCCTGATTATTCAAGTACCTTTCTGAATACTTAATATTTTATTTTTACCCCAGGAAAAACTGACTTTCCACTTGCTAAATATTAAGAAAAAATATTTTGTTGGGTATTCAAACACACCACAGTACTAATGGAAATTTAAGTTTAATTAATTTTTTTCTTTTTTCTAACCATTTGGTCATGTGCCCATTCATACAAATATTATGTCTAAAACAAGAAAATACATGCAAATATTGTGTGAATGGACATGTGGCCAAGTGAATAGAACATTTGCTTTCTGACTAGGTTTGAATCTCACCATGGTCAGGAAGGTAACTTTTGATGTTATTATTCTGAGGGAGGCAAAAGTGCCTAAAAACCTGTTGATTCAAGCCTTGTGATTGAAATTGGGTAGACTTTGAGAGCTGCCGATGGTTGTGCATGAAGTCACAAGTCATTGTAAATAAGAGTTTGAGCATGTTGGCCTTGTTCAGATTGTTAATCTTGCTAGATAACACACTCTCTTCCATAAACTGTAACTACAGTCCGCTCAGATATAAGTGGCCAGCCATTTGTGTGAATTACAAGCAGCTTTAACTGTTTAGGGGTGTAAAAGTACCCTGTAATACTAATGGAGGAATTTAAAATTTTTTCAGATTTTGAGGCACACCTTTTAAATTGGTTTAATTATATTAATTAACAATTATCAACTATAAAGTATTTATATCTGTAAATAATTCGCAATTTTACATCAGTATAGTTTCCTTATTTTGTCCTAATGGTTACATACATAAACAGCAAAAGATTTTTTGTCTATATCTCTGAGATGAAGTATTATGATTATTTACATTATTCTGACTGTTATCCTTATCTTCATTGCCATATTCACAATGTGTTGGCTGTTGTATGCTCTGACCTTCTTCAGGTGATTGGAATTTTGAACTGAACGCTATATTTTATCCATGGGGGTAGATTGTTCTAGTTTCATGTGCCATGGGTGAAATAAATTCAATTTTTAAAAATTAAACCTTTTGTTTTTATAATTTTTATTTATCCTACTATAAAAACACAGTAAGAACACAAAAGACAATATATAACAAGAAAATTTAAAGCAACAGAAATGTGATTCTACAGAAAGATGCTGAGAATACCACCGACTGAATATGTGAGCAATGTGGAAGTCTTAAGGAAAATGGAAACAAAAAGGACACTTAACTTACAATAAGAAAGAAATAGTTGACATTTTTCAGAAAGTGGGTTTGGAAATGTTGACACTCACAAAACATATTGAAGTCAAGAGGGGCAGAGGCAAGCAGTGAGTAACTTATCAAAAATACTTGTGCAAATGGTTAACAGTACAGGAAGTGGGAGGAATAGTAAAATGATAAATATCCTTAAGGGCTACAAAGATTAGGAAGTTGTGAAGATCCATGATCATCAATGTTTGGAAAGAAAATAGCAGATAAAAGAATGAGATATATCTATAATATTTAGATATAATATATCAGATAAAGAACACTTCTTAAATTTAATTTATTTTTCTAATATAAGAAAAAAAAAGCGTTTGGAATAAGAATTTGTTAAACTAAACCTGACACCAATATAAAATATATATTACTTCTCTTTTTCTTCTTTTTTTGGCAATATTTTACAATATTGTCAGCATTTTTTTCTTACATATAAATTTTTTACATATAAAAAAAGTTGTATCACCTTATGCACAAGATCACATTATACATAAAAATTAAATATTTAAGCTTTTTAGGAAAGTGGAACAACACATCTATACATTATAAATGAAAATAAAATATATTCATGATTTTTACATATAAAAAGAAAAGTTTGCCTTGTGCATGGGAATTCATAGTATGTAAAATAAACATCACCTTTTCATTTAATTCTAAAAATTAATTAATTAACTACATTTCTAATTTTTAAAATTCAATAAATTCTGAAGGCACATTGGGATGGTGAAAAGTGTCTTCCAAAAGCTAAGCAAAGTATTAAGAAACAGGAAAATTTCATTAGAAACAAAGAAAAGAGTACTGAACTGTTATGTAATGTCAGTCCTCCTATATGGTAGTGAATGCTGGTCCATCTCCTCACAGATGAAGAAGAAACTTGAATCTGCAGGAATGTGGTTCTACAGAATGATGCTGAGAATACCATGAACCAAATATGTGAGCAATAAAAAAGCACATTGGGATGGTGAAAAGTCCCTTCCAAAAGCTAAGCAAAGTATTAAGAAATTGAAAATTTTCATTAGAAACAAAGGAAAATTTCATTAGAAACAAAGAAAAGATTACTGATCTGTTACATAATATCTGTCCTCCTATTTGGCAGGGAATTCTGGACAATCACCTTACAGATGAAGAAGAGACTTGAAACAATAGAAATGTGGTTTAATAGAAAGATGCTGAGAGTACCACTGGCCAAACATGTGAGCAATGGCAACATTTTAGAGAAAATGTGAATAAAATGGTCACTTATATTTAACATCAGAAAGAGATAGTTGAAATTTCTGTGGCACATAATGAGGAAAGAGGGCCTAGAAAATCTGATACTCATGGGAATATAGAAGGCCAGAGAGAAAACAACACATAACCTATCTAGCAAGCTTGAGTAAATGCAAGGTTGAACAAAGTTTGGGTGGAATAACAATTAGACAAATATACTTAAAAGCTACAAATGATAGAAAGTTGTGGAAAACCTTGACTGCCAACATTATGAAGGGAAATAGCACATGAAAAAGAAAGAAATCTATCATATTTTAAATATTGCATTTAAAAAACCCTTGGTAATAATACTGTAACAGTTCCTTACAATACTAATATACTAATATCCTAGGAACCTCAAGACAAAATTCTCATTGCCAGTCTTTTAACTGAAATGCATTGTGTTTGTCATACATACATACATACACATCCATGACATAGCCAGGACTGGGATTAATCTCATGCAAAGCAAGGTGGGTCCTGCTTGACACAGAATTTCTTGTCATAATGATTTTTTTTTTTTTTTTTTAAGCATTTCACCCCAAGCAAGGCGGGAAGCCACTAGGATGCAAGGGGTTACAGAAAGTTTAGAGCAAGATCAGATAGGAGTGATAGAAGAAAGGATGAGGGTAGTGGATAGATTAAGGCAACTGGAGATGTTGATTGACATTACACTTGAATAGCAGGAGATTATAGCTCACAGGGAAACAGGAATAGGGAAGGGAGTTCCACAGGTGAGAGGTGCAAGACATGAAGCTATTGGAGTAGAAGAGATGGCTACATTTAGGAGTTTAGACAGTGAAGGGGTGAGAGCGGGATGCCAACCTCATATGGCGCTTGAACTCATGACGTCTGGGAACCAGCGAATGCAGCTCCTCGGAGCAATTTCCATGAAAGTATTTGTAGAACAGACAGAGGGAGGCGATGGTGCGTCTGTGAGAAAGTGACTGTAGACGAGACGCCAGAGCAGGGCCAACTACATTGCATATCCGCCTGAGCCAAGATTTTACAAGGCCGGATTCTCATGACTCACAACTCAAAACTAAAAATCCAAGTACACTGGGTTATGCTAGCGCTGAGGGATAATATGTCTATTTATTAATATATATATATATATATATATATATATATATACACACAGTGAAATTGAAACTTAATTAGTTATATTGATTTCTAACTTAATCTAATCTCTAATCTTAACTTTGATGCACTAATAGATTGTACTTAGGTTACTTAGGGTATGTTGTCACATTATTTTGAATTACTATATAGTTGTATTCTGATTGGTCATCATATGTTACATAACAATGTTTCCCCTATTGAGGGGGGCTTGGTTGGTTTTGAACTCTTAAAACTCTTTATTTTGCAATCAGCACCATCACTTGATAAAACACAAGAAGTGTTGAAACAAAATGGCTATTTTTATAGTGATGTTATAACATGCATATATTATAATTTTGAATATATATATATATATATATATATATATATATATATATATATATAGTTTTGCTGTTAATAAAACAGTGATCAGTGTAATAAAACAGAGCTATTAAGTATATATTAATAAATGTAATTCTTAAGTATATATTAATAAGTATACATATCACTCTAGTATATTTATTAATAACTGTGTATTTGGTCAGCAATTCCTCTTTTATACAAGCTTCATTAAAATGACTAACATGGCACTGTGGTTAAGTTTTTTTATTTAATTTTTCTTGTGTTCTTATAATTTTCTTCTTTTCTGGATGTAAATTATAAATTATATAAAATATAAAAATTAAATGAAAATCTTAACTGCAGTACCTTGTCAGTTGTTTTTAATGAAACTTTATATATATATATATATATATATATATATATATAGCATAATGAGAAGCCACGTATACTTTCTTAATATGTATATATAGAAAAAGTTTCAAATTGAAAATTATAATGTTTTATTTTATGAAAGTATTTATTTATTTATATATATATTTGATATTTCAAATTGTCCTCAATTTTTCATCAGAAATAACTGTTTGTTACAAATAAATTAAAATTACTGTTTGTTAGCAAGTAGCGTCCTTCGCGAGACACGGACGTCACGTGATATGGAACGTCACTGTTCAGATATTCCTAACTTAAATCTAACTGTCATAAATATTTAAAACAATTTTTTACTATATCTAAAAAAAAAAAAATTGCTTAACTATTGAAATATTTATAAAGATTTAAAACACCTAAGTCCCTATTCAACCCTAGTTTATGTGTATTTAATTTTAAAATCCAACATGTTTCTTTTTTTCTGCGTGTGAATGTGGAAGTAAATGTTATCAGCTATACTCACCTCTACCAAATATCTAAACAATAGAAACCAAACAGGAAATTACAAATGTAACAAACCTCGTTGCTTAGTTTGCAAACATTTAATAATAGCTAATACATTTTCCGTACCCAACACCAATATCAGGATACAGCCACCTAACCTCACCTGCGATACCCATAACGTAATCTATTATTTATTCTGCAACTTATGTCCTAATAGTGGATATATTGGTGAGTCTGGAAACAATTTTAGATTTCGTTTTAATAACCATAAACAAACAATACATCAAAACAACCCTTATTCCCCCATAGCTAAACACTACAATCAATCAGGACACACATTAGAAAACTGCAAATGTTTATTAATAGATTCCGATTTTACTTCTCAGTCATTAGTTCTGTAAATGACTTGTAATTTTTTATCAATATGGCTACCTTATTTTGCATTTATAATTGCATATGATAAATGTCAAGAAATACTTATGACCTTTTATTTTGATTTTTCAATATAAAATCTTTTATTTTGATCATTTTTATTTATCCTATAAAACACAGTAAAAAACTAAAGACAATATACGAGGATAAGTAAAAAATTATTGGTACTTTCACCATAATATATAGAATTTTCTATTGAGGTCCCTTAGATAAAACTAATAGGGTTTGTCTTCAATATTAAGCCTCCATTATTTCTGTGAAGCATTGTCATAGTATTCATACTGTAGGGTTTTCAAACAATTAAATTATCATTGATATATCAGTTATTAATTTTCTTGTTATACAGTGCTATGCAAAAATTTACAATGCATTACAAAAAATGTCTTTTTAGATATTTCTTATACAGTTACATTAATTAAACTTTTACTGTTTGTAGAAAATATATTTAGGTATTCAGTCAAACAATCAGATTTTTTAAAAAACTTCAAAACAGTATCCCATGAAGAAAAACCGATACAACAATAGTTTACAACACATTTTTTTTTTATTTACAACAGCTTTTTTATAAAAGTGTTCAAATTTTACTAGAATGTCCCAAATTAGGATGGGGTTGTTTTTTAGAACATTCCAGATTAATTTTATGATTACTTTTAGGAATGATTAAAAGTATTTTATCATTCTTTTTCTGTCAGCTGTCCTTTAAACATTGACAAAATGGGGAAAAGCAAAATAATTGATCAAGACCTCTGCAAATGTATTGTTGACCTTCATACAAATGGACTTGGTTACAGGAAGATATCTAGTCAGTTAATTGTGCCATTGAGTTCAGTTGGTACAATAGTTCATCACTGGAAGATGTGTCATTCCATTTATTCCAAAAAAGGCCCTGTTCATCCTAGAAATGTAATGGAACATACAGCAAGATTATTGGCAAGAAAAGTTGACAATGAGCCCCGAGTTATGCTTAAAGAATTTCAGGGAGAACTAAAAGTAAGTGGAGTAAAAGTGAGTATGGATACAATTAGTTATTCACTTCATTGATATGATATCTTTTCAAGGACTCCAAGGAAAAAAAACTTCTTAAGTGAAATTACTTTCTTGCTAGACTGGATTTTGCAAATAAGCATTGTATCAAACCTGCAGCATTTTGGAAAAATGTACTTTGGTCAGACAAAACAAAAATTGAACATTTTGGAAGAAATGCTGTGGCAAAGCTCTGCAGTAAGAAGGATACTGAATATTTACTAAAGAATACTATCACAACAGTAAAATTTGGAGGTGGATGAATCATGATCTGGGGTTGCTTTTTGGCCCAAGTTGTAGGAAACATTGAAATAATAGAAGGGAGGATGAATGGAGCATATTATAGGGATATTTTGGAGATAAATTTACGTCAGAGTGCACATTTGCTGGGCTTGAAACCAGGTTGAGTCTTTCAACAAGACAATGATCATAAACACACAGCAAAGCTTACAAAATCATGGTTAAGTTTAAATAGAATAGATGTTCTAAAATGGCCAAATCAATCTCCAGATCTCAATCTGATTGGAAATTTATGGAGAGAGCTGAAACTGAGAATTCAAAGAAGGAATCCCCAAAACCTGCATGAACTAAAAGAAATTTTGTTGTGAAGACTGGAAAAATATTAGCCAAGAAACATGCAAGAAATTCATAGGGGACTTCGCTAAATGCCTACATGCTGTAATTAGCAATAATGGTTATGCTACAAAATAATAATAATAGATGATTTCATAAATGTATTGTAAACGTTAGCATTATTAAATATTGGTTTTTCTTCATGGGATATTTTTAGCGATCATTTTTAAAAATCTGATTGTTTGACTAAAGGCTTAAACATTATTAGTAAAAGTTTCATTAATCTGTGTTAGAAATGACTAAAGAAACATTTTTTGTAATGTGTTGTAAATTTTTGTGTGGCACTTTTGTATAATGGTAAGTTCAAAATTATCAGCACTTTCGACTTAACATATTTTTAAGGTTTGTCACACTGCCCTTCTGCTCATGCATGCATATAGTTAGTACTATTGTGGTCATGTGACTGAAGTTTGAGTTTGATCACACCAGATTTCTTGCTGTTGTGTTAACATGGCTATTCTGCTAGCAGTATGCACCAATTAGGAACAAAGAGCAGTGATCGAATTTCTCTGGTTGGAAGGTGTGTCAAGCTGAAATTCTTTGGTGGCTTTTAACGCAATTCAGCAACAGTGTACAACTGTATAGAAATGTGTATGAGTGGATCAAGAAGTTTAAAAGTGGCCTAACAAATGTGATGCATCAAGAAGGAACAGGATGCTTGTCAACCTCCACCACTGATGAGAAGATACAGTAAAATGGTAATGGCAAACCAGTAAGTTATCATTGATGAAGTAGAATGTTCTCTGCAGGTTTGGATCACTGTTCTTTGTAACTCCTTAGTGCACACTGCTAGTGGAGTGGCCATGTTTACACTGTAATAGCAGCAAAAATACTGGCATGATCAAGCTCAAACTTCGATCACATCACCACAATATTACCAACTATAAGTACACATGAAACAACACATGACATACCTAGCGGGCTTAGGCAAGTGGATGACAGAATGTAGTCTTGGGGGGTGGTAGCAGAAGGAAGGACCTTGTTGAGAGCTGCAAGGGAGGTGGAGAGCCATGATTGCCTTCATCCTGAAAAGACATGGCACATAAAAAGAAAAGAAAAAACAGAAAGCTTTAGTGTCCTACTTCAATTTAAAAATATTTTATGTGATCTAACTAATTCCATTAGTATAAAAAGATTCCAATACATTTCCTATGTAACTGCACTGCGATCAACAAAAATCTGTGCAAAAAGCAAATCACAGAGCCTTGATATTTCTCTGACTATTTCTCTGACTACTTATTGGTCAATTAATCCTAATATCATGTTTTAAACTATGTCTGAGTTGTATTGACCTGGTTTCTGACCTGAATGAAGATACAATTCCGCCAAAAATCTGTCTATGTGTTTTGAGCCTATCACATGACATACAACATCATAAATACCAAGTGACATTTTCAACTCTTTCTCTTTTTCTTCTGTTTTACTCAGAATCACAATTTGTAGTTCAGTGAAGAGTTTACATCTGTCCCTGATTGTAAGACAATATGAAACACACACACATGTGCTCATACATACGTATGAACATTGAACATCTCTTAACTCATCAACTACAAGCAACAGAAACTTCTGTGAGTTCAGATAAAAATATTTCTTCCTTAAGTTTTAACTAATTCAAATAACAGTTAAAGGTGAATAACTCCTGCTGCATTATTGCAACTCTTACTATGTAAGAATCACACACTTGATTGTTTTGTATGTCATACAGTAAATTGAAGATTCTTTGTTATTATAAAAACAGTTTTTCTGTTGTTTCTTTTGTTTGCTTTTCATTTGCTGACACATTTGTAAAATAAAAAATGTATGGATTGAATTGAGGCCGTTCAATACCCCTACAAGGCAGTGTGGCAAACCTAAAGATATGTTATGGCAAAAGTTTAGGTAATTTTTGACTTACACTTGTATAACTAGAAAATTAAGAACAAAATGATATATCAGTAATAATTTAATTGTGGTGTTTGAAAGCTATTCCCATGCTATGGGAATACTTCACAGTATTAATAGAGTGTTAATACTGAAGTAGAACCTTATTAGTTTTATCTCAGGGACCTCAATACAAAATTTTATCCCAAAGTTTTATCTGAAAATTTTTAAATCTCCTAATTCAAAATAAAAGACAACTTTTTATATATCTTAAAGAATAACTTGTCCAATATTTTACATTGCATATTATCACCTTTGTAAACTATTAGTATAAACAAGTCAACAAACACAAAAAGTGTAGACTGAGAGAAAAATAAGTATTTGATTTTATTGGCATCAAATAACACAAATTTATATAACTAACGAGTCACAAGCTAGCAAACCTTTATTGTCTCTCAAAGTTTTCTGTGGGAGAGGCCTAATTCCCTTATAATTAAAAATGAAAAGGTTATGTACTTTGTCAGACAAATATGGTTTTGCTTCTTTCTAGGAATACCATTCACAGAAAGTTTGTTGGTTACATGCATATTAATTCAGTTTTTGGACACATTGTTTTAAAACTGACATTCGCTTTGCAAAATTTTTGTTTAATTTTCATTATTCACATATTTCTCTGAACATACACAATTCCGCTTGCTGATTTGAAATCATTGTTTCAGCATACATCCTGATTTTAAAAATTTATCTCTTCTATTTTTTGGCTCTTTCTCCAAGTCCAATATGGTCGTATTTGAACGAACACAACAAACAGGAAGCCAGTACTGAGCATGAGCGGAAAAGAAATATGTCAGTTCAGGAAATAAGCTCTAAGCAGTCGTGACCATGGACACAGATGTCGGAAGTAACACTTGGAAGAAATTTCTAGTGTAATTTCTCCTTTCTTTCCTTATTTTGGTGTATTTAGATACTTAAAATCTAATTTCGGTTTTCGAGAAAATAAATGGTTTCAAAATGGAAAAAGGAAAATGTAATGTATAATTTTTCCACACAGTAAAAATGTTTAAGTAAGAAAATATACCGGAATTTAGAATTAAAACTTGAACAACTATAACAGGGTGGGGGATATGTGAACAGCTATTATTTTCTGTTTCGTCTGACTATTTTGGATATTGTTGTGAAAAATTTGAGCTTTTTATTTTATTATCTTTTGCATTTATTTTTAAAAACGTTTCCTTGAGAATCATGGCAGGATATCAGGTATTTGTGAAGTTCAGTGAACACATAATCTTTCAATTTTCCTTGCCTTGGAGAAACTTAGAAAAAGCCTAGGACAGAATGGTTATAGATTATTAAAAGAATAAAAGGAAAAAAAAAAAGTAAATAATATGGTAGTGTTTTCATTTGACATTGGTTGGCAGTGTGGAATTTGGTATCCTTATTGTATGCTCTTTCTATATTTGCCCCAAGATGTAACAGAAAAATGTATCCAATAAGAAAATTGTAATTTGTAATGGAAGGAACAATTAAAAAACAAAATGCTAGCAACGTTGTAAAAGCCAAAAAAGAATAAAAAAGAAAACAATGTATATTTTACATTTGGTGTTAGGCTTATTTTATAAAATTCCTATTCCAACCGGTTTTTATAAGAAAAAAAAATTAAATTTAACCATTTTCTTTTTTTTAGTGTTTTCTCCCAGCAATCATAAACCTCCAAAATAAAGTGTGAAATTATTGGCTTAGTTCTGGCCAGTGGCACCAACTGAAAAATGCATTTGGATAACCCAAGTATCAACTTAATTGTTGTGCTCAGCATTTTTTTTGTTATCTCCTTAACTGCCAAAATCCAACCAGTGTGCTTTAAAAACCCCATAATTTTGTAAGATTTGAACAAGGATATCTTCAATATTCGGGTTTTGGAATTTGGGTCTGGATGGGACAACCAAAAAGGATAAACCAGCGCTATTGCTAACATGATGTCAAACATTTCATCATTCAATTATTTATTTAATTCTAACCAGTCAGAAGATTGTTTATCTGCTGTTGAAAGATAATATACTTATCTTGTAGACTGTATGTATTCAGATTGGTTAGATTGTATATGCATATGTAAGTGTGTGTATTTTTATATAAATTAAATACATAATTACACACACGCATACATATATAGGATGGTGCTGGAAAAATACATACATACATACATATATACATATATACATACATACATATATATATATGTAAGCAAATATATGGATATAAATCCGACAGTATGAAAGAAAAATACAGAAAAAACAAACAAAATCTGAATATGCAATTATGTCCGTCGTCTTTTGTGTCAAATTTTTATAAGTTCTAATGTTAATTATGTTTAAATTAAAATGTCCATGAAGATGGTCTTAAATAGACCGAAACGTCCGATGTCGACTATATTTTAACATTAATACTACATAATTGCATATTCAGATTTTGTTTGTTTTTTTCTTTATTTTTCTTTCATATATATATATATATATATATATATATATATTGAAACCCTGTCTGACACTAAATCGGTTGTGTTTCGATCTGGGCTTGAGGCATTTGGATGTCTAGTTGCACTGAGGAGCTGTGATACAGTGAAACAGTACTGTCTATGAATGACATATACATCTATCTATCTATCTATCTATCTATCTATCTATCTATCTATATTTATATATATATATATATTTATATAGATATATATATATAAATATAGATAGATTGATAAATAGATAGATATATATATCTATATCTATATATATATGTGAAAAGTGTATATAAATATAAATAAATATATATATATATGATTATTTATATATTATATACGCAGCACTCAATATCAGAGATAGAGCTAACATATTTGACACTCACATCTATCCAACCAAATATATATATATATATATATATATATTAGGTTGGTGCAAAAATAATGATGTAATAATGTCGTTTTTGAACGTATTTTTAACGTAAAAACGACATTATTACGTCATTATTTTTTGCACTAACCTAATATATATATATATATATATATAAACAATAAGAAAATAAAAAATTAAAATCTTTAGACACACTGGGTTGTAGATTAATATTCTTTCGTTTTTTTATTATTATTCCATTTAGATTCCTCGACTAGTTTTGACCGAAATGGCGATCATCGGGAGGAGAAATATTTCTGCTTGCTGGTAGCAGTGAACTACAGAAATGAATATATATATATGGATGTGTTCTATTGGTTTTAATGTTCGCTTTCTGATGATGAGACCTAGGTTCGAATCTCACCACGGTTGATTTGTCAGGAAGGAGACTTCCTGATGTTATCAATGTGGAGTCGGGGAGGAATCCCAGCATGTGGCACCATTGAAAAGTGCCTAAAAACCAAGCCTTGTGAGTGAAATTGGGTAGACAGAACACTTGGGGGTTGTCGATAGCTATGCTAGCATGAAGTCACAAGTCATTGTGGCTGAAGGTTTTAGCGTGCTGACCTTGTTCAGATTCTTGATCATGCTAGATAACATGATCTCACCCAGAAACTGTAACTAAGATCTGCTCAGAATAGTTACAGTATAAACCACAGGTTGTCTCTGTGGGTGTTGAACAAACACAAATGTGTCTGAGCAACCGTCTTCAATAGGAATTGTCTAGTTGCCCTAGTAGACAGGTATCCTCAGATACGAGTGGGCAGCTATTATATATATATATATATATATATATATATATATATGTAATCACTTTTTAAATGTTATTTTTAGTGGATGCTTATATTTAAGTAGACACTCTATTTATTGATTAAACACAAATATATTCAAAGATAAAAATATTTATTAAAAAAAAATTTTTAAAAAGAAAATATTTATTTATTAAAAAATATGTGCTCTCCAGAGAGTGTATATTTTTTCATTAGTAAGATTTCTTGAACATTCAGGCTGGTAGATGAAAATAAATAAATATACTGTTTGATAAATTAAGAGAACATCTACTCAAATATAAGTACCCACGGATTTCTTTGGTTGGAAGGTGTGTCAAGCTGAAATTCTTTGGTGGCTTTTAACAAAATTCAGCAACAGTGTACAACTGTATAGAAATGTGTATGAGTGGATCAAGAAGTTTAAAAGTGGCCTAACAAATGTGATGCATCAAGAAGGAACAGGATGCTTGTCAACCTCCACCACTGATGAGAAGATACAGTAAAATGGTAATGGCAAACCAGTAAGTTATCATTGATGAAGTAGAATGTTCTCTGCAGGTTTGGATCACTGTTCTTTGTAACTCCTTAGTGCACACTGCTATATTAATATATATATATATATATATATATATATATATATATATATATATATATATATATATATATATATATATATTATTATTTAAAAAAATGATTCCATGGTTGTGAGTTGGAATCATATTTTTAAATAAATAATTAAATTTAAATAAATAATTATAGTTCAAATAAATAATTATATTTATGCTCTACTTTTGTATTGAGCACTATTTTTAAAAATAATAACTAAAATACTAAGGAACTTTGGATTATTTACCTAACCAGTTCTTTCCTATTTTCTATATATTTTCACATATATATATATATATATATATATATATATATATATATTAAGAAATGGACAAGGTCCGACAATTTATTTATTAAAGACATTTTTATTTTATAGATACAAGTATTTAAGCAAATGCTCTGTTTATGATAAACAGTATTAAATAACATTTACCGGCCTGAATGTCCGAGAAATTTTCATAGAAATATTCGTCCTTTCTATGAAAATTTCTTGGACATTCAGGCCAATAAATGTTATTTAATACTGTTTATCATAAACAAAGCATTTTGCTTAAATACTTGTATCTATAAAAAAAGAACGTTAAACATAAAATGTCTTTAATAAATATATATATATATATATATATATATATATATATATATATATATATATATATATATATATGTTAATTGTAATATTAGCCATTTCCTATAAGTAAACATTTGGCATTCATTGACCAAGTAGCAAGTTGCTTTTCATTTGAAATTTATAAAATTATTCTTTTAAAATTATTTTTTAGATAAACAGTTTTCTCAAGTCCAGTTGCTTCTATCGTTCTTTTCAGAATTGATGGCACTTTATTTCCTAACCTTTTACTTGTAGTAGTACGAATGTTAACATTTTCATTATGTCACTATTTGATGTGGTAGGATCCACCTAATTTGCATAGTGGAGTACCGACCATATAAATATGGTTGGTACCGGGAAGAGAGGGAGGAATCAAGAGATTCAACCAGAGACTCTGCCCGACTGCGACTCAGTCAACACATTCTCCAGGAATGGTCTTACCAGGAATATACAAAAGACTATATGTAAATATTGTGTACACTTTCTTGTTTCAATACATTTTGTTCTAAGTACATTTTGTGTTGCATTATTATTCCATGCATTAGTCAAGTTTCAACACTATTTTTTCTTCTAGTTGCATGTGGTATTCATTTTAGTTGTTGCTGCTATGTTATGTGGTTTCTGTTATTTGGTACAGTTCTTTCTACATTTGTAGTTCCAGTCCATAATGTTCAAAGAAGGATGATCTTTGTCATGATCCTCAGGCTTTACTCAAATACATACATATGTTATTGGTCTGGATGCGGTGATTCCAGCATGTGGCATCTGGAAGGTGCTTAAAAACCATACCACAGCCTTGTGAGTGAAAATTGGGTACCCTTGAGGGTTGTCGATAACTGTGCTAGCACAAAGTCACAAGTCATTGTGAGTGATCATTTGAGTGTTTTGGCTTTGTTCAGATTGTTGATTACGTTAGATAACACGCTCTCTCCCAGAAACTGTAACTAAGGTCCTCTCAGCGTAATTACATTATAAACCACATGTAGGCTCTCTAGGTGTTGAATGAACACAAATGTGCCTGATCGGGCATCTGCAATTGGGATTGGCTAACCTCCCTAGTAGTCTATCGTCGAATATGAGTGGCCAGCTATTATATATATATATATATATATATATATATATATATATGTATGTATATATATATATATATATATATATATACAGACAAAACATTGTGACATGACTGTGAATATTTCTGAGATTAAGTATTGTATTTATTTATTTACACTATTTACATTTTACAGACTGTTGTCCTCATTTTTGTTGCCATATTCACAATGTTTTGTCTGTTGTATGCTCCGGCCTTCTGTAGGTGATTGGAATTTCAAACTGAACCCTTATGTGTCAACACATGGCCCAGTGGATACAAGCATTTGTTGGATCCCATGCCTTGACTCAAAGAATTCTGATTTAAATACCTGATTACTGCAGTGGTGGACAAAAAACTTGGAGAGTTGAGCTAAAAGGAGATAACTCAGCCATCTGAAAGAGGTGTAGCATGTGGAACTAGAACAATCTACTCTGGTGGTCGAAATAAAGGGTTCAATTTGAAATTTCAATCACCTGAAGGAGGCTAGAGTGTACAATGGCTGGAACATTGTGAACATGGCAACAAAGTTGAGGACAACAGTTTGAACAATGTAAATAGCATAAATAATATGCACATATATGGACAAGTGCATAGTGTAATGGTTATATGCCAAGTTCAAATCCAGACTGAGGTTGTTAAATTCACTTTTGCACAAATACCCTTCTTCCTTTTTAAATAGTTCCAAAATCTGAACAGTTAGGTCCCCATACATTGAAAAATGAGAGGAGAGTCCATTTATGTCGATAAATACATGGGTTCATCAATAAGTCTGTAGCCCAATGCTGGAAAAATTTATGGAGCAAAAATTTATTTTTCAGCATAACCACTTTTTGTCAATACACTTAATTTAGTGCAAATATTAATTCCCTAAGACAAGCCTTATACAGTAAAATTTCAATTAAAAAAACACTTATAATCAGCATCAGAAAGAGGCAGTTGAAAATTCTAGAAGCATAATAAGAAAAGTGAGTTCAGAAAATTTAACACTCACAAGACATACTGAAGGGAAAAGGGATAGAAAAAAGAAGTAAATAAAATAGTTTATGTAAATGGGTGCCTGAACAGAAATATGGAGAGAGAGCACAAAGAGAAATTTTATTAGGAGTTACAAAGGACAGGAAATTTATTGAAAGCCATGATAACCTATGTCCTGAAGGGGCATGGCATATTGAAGAAGAATAATTCTATGTCAGGTTCCCAATTTATTGATCTATATGTAGTCAGCATTCAGTTAAACAGGTTTTATTAAATTCAACTGGAAAGTCAGTCCGTTTAATTTCTTCATTATATTTTTTAAATAAGTTATCGTACATACAAATCTAAATTGTGGCTAAGCTGTTTAAAATTCACAATTTGTTCTGTTTTTTCTTCTTGAATATTTTCAACTGCCTTAGTTTTTTCTTAAAAGACACAAGGGGGAGTGGTTACTGTGTGTTATGGAAAGAAAAAAATCCTTAAGGAGAGAGGACATTAAAAGAACAAGAATTAAAAAGACAATAGATAACAATTGACACTACATTTAAATTTTTGAAGATCAAAGTTGATTGGAAAGCAAGAAGCCAGAAGAGAGTTCCACAAGTGAGAAATGCAATCAAAGAAACTTAGGATTTATGGTTACATTTAGCTATTTTAACTGTAAAATGACGAGATCTTGCCACTAATCTAGTATTGCCCTTAAATTTGTAAAAGCTAAGTATCATAAAGGAAAGTTCTTGAGAATAATTACCATGAAAGTATTTATGGAAAAGGCACAGGAAAGATACATTACGGTGGCATGAACGTGACTGATATTGAGGTGCCAGTTCATAACTACTAAAAATAGAATGGCTACTCAAAAAAGTTACCTAAAAATAATGTTTGAAATAACAGAAATATATTGGATTAAAAAATAAAATCCATGAATTTTCTAGAAATATATGATGATGGGCTCTCCCGTCGTTTTTGATGTATGAGTGTCTTTCAGTTCAGTTTTTATGTTTTGTATGAGACAACAATCCTTAATGAGATTTGCAAACAAATCCACACAAAGGGCATACTGAAGGGTTGACCATTATATGGGGTGATGTATTAGCCTGAGATTTAGTGTTAATTCTCTCAGATGGTTGAGACAATGATTCTTAGTTATACCTCGGTAGCAGGTATTACTCCAGTTTGCTTGGTTTTCAACAGTAAGTTCAAATTCCTCTATAGGGATGTTTGCAGCAATTAAATTGTATTTAAGTTTATCCTTGAAGTGTAACCAAGGATGGCCTACATTATGCTTACCATGAAAAAGTTGGCTATACATGTGGATGTTTGGCATCCGATCATCACTCATTCTGATGACATGACCAGCCCAACTGAACTGTGATTGCATCAGAAAGGATTCAATACCACCAATGCTACTTTTGATGAAAAGATCAGGGTTAGAGATTTTGTCCTGCCGTGTATAACCACATATTGAATGAAGACAGCGTTTATGAAAAGCATCAAGTTGATTGATGTCTGTCCTGTATGGTATCCACAATCCTGACCCAGAAAGAAGTGTGGTGAGAATGACTGCTCGATAGAGACCGATTTTCGCTTTCTTCTGTGTGGATAGTCTGCAGTTCAGAAATATATATATATATATATATGTATTTTTAAAAATTATAAAATATAAAGCTTCAAATCACTGATTCTTTTTTAAATGATATTTAAATATTTATTTTGATTGATATTTCATTTTTAAATAAAATTTTAATTTTTGGCTGATCAACAAAAAATCAACCTTATTCAATTAAATTTAATGCATTTTTAAGTAAATTTGGCAAGACTTTCTTCTCATGATTTAACATTTTCTATTTAGGTAAATTCAAACTGAACTATACTGGTGTTGAAGATCATTCTAGAATTGGAGATAACCATATTAATGAATAAAGCATAAGAATTTGGTTTTAAAATCTTGCAAGTAGAGAGTTCAGTTTGAAAATAGTCAGGTGACAAGTTGTCACAAAATGATCAGTCAGTGATGAAGGTATGTAGACTATTTGACAAATGGTCCAGAAACCTCAAAGAATCTACAGTAAACACCAATGTATGGATTGGAATAATTTCTAATAAGTTAAGAACAAATGATAATAACTGAATAATTGAATAACAAATAAAGAAAAAAGAAGTGTGCATCAATCATTTTTAATAGAATGAACTTGATCTGTTTTTCATTATATTGTGTGATTACCCCCATTGTTTGCCAAAGAACTTCTGCTAGTGAACATTAGATGGCAGTGACAAAGCAGTATATAAAAAAACACAAAAGTCCTATCCACTCTTCTCTCTTGTCTACAGGCTTATAACCATATCATATTGAAACACTGGTTCTCTTATTATGATCACTGAAGTTAAGCAACACTGAGACTGGTCTGTACCTAGATGGGTGACCACTTGGGAATACCAGGTACTATAAGCTTGGATATGTGGGTGGTGTAATGTTTAATGGCTTGGAATTGGAACTCGGAATTGGCTCCCTGATTCCCAATTCCAATCAGGGTCGTTATATTCACTTATGCGCAAACACCCTTGAGAAAGGTATGAATCCACCTCTTCTTCCCCTCAGCTATGGATTAATTAATAGGACTTGTATCATTAAGTCATTATTATCCCCCAAAAAATCTTACAATCTAAAAATACTTTTTGGCTTTAAATATTCTGAAAAGGGTTGATAATGTGTCAAAAAAATGAACCAATCAATCAATCTCTTATCTGCATGATACCTGAGGGATAAGATGTGTCTTGTTTCTCCTCTGGGGATCCTTTTGCTTAACAAACTTCATGTTGCATTTATAACAACACAGAAGAGTACACAGCTTATAATTTACACAGGTTGCTTGACTACACACAGGTATAAATAATAATTTTACTAAACCATCAGAAAAAGGACTCTTTTCAAATTTAATTTATTTTTCTAATCTAAAAAAAAACTGGTTGGAAAAGGAATTTGTTAAACTAAGCCTGACACCAAGATAAAATATACATTGCATCCTTTTCTCTTCTTTTTTTGGCAATATTTTACAACATTGTCAGCAATTGTTTTTATATATAAAAAGAAGTTAGTGTCACATTATGCACAAGAACACATTATACATAAAAATTAAATATTTGATCTTTTTAGGAAAGTGGAGCAACATGTATATACATTATAAATGAAAATAAAATATATTCATGATTTTACATATAGAAAGAAGTTTGCTCTATGCATGGAATTCATAGTATGTAAAATAAATATCACCTTTTCATTTAATTCTAAAAATTAATTTCCACTACATTTCTAATTTTTAAAATTCAATGAATTCTGAAGGCACATTGGGATGGTGAAAAGTGTCTTCCAAAAGCTATGCAAAGTATTAAGAAACAGGAAAATTTCATTAGAAACAAAGAAAAGAGTACTGAACTGTTACGTAATGTCAGTCCTCCTATATGGTAGTGAATGCTAGTCAATCTCCTCACAGATGAAGAAGAGACTTGAAGCTGCAGGAATGTGTTCTACAGAATGATGCTGAGAATAACATGAACCAAATCTGTGAGCAATAAAAAAAGCACATTGGGGTGGTGAAAAGTGCCTTCCAAAAGCTAAGCAAAGTATTAAGAAACTTAAAATTTTCATTAGAAACAAAGAAAAGATTACTGAACTGTTACATAATATCCGTCCTCCTATTTGGCAGGGAATTCTGGACAATCACCTTACAGATGAAGAAGAGACTTGAAACAATAGAAATATGGTTCTACAGAATGATGCTGAGAATACCATGAACCAAATATGTGAGCAATAACAAAGTTTTAGAGAAAATGTGAGCAAAAACACCACTTATATTTAATATCAGAAAGAGATATTTCAAATTTCATAATGAGGAAAGGGTGCTTGGAAAATTTGATACTCACAAGAAGATTGAATGCAAGAGGGAAGAAGGAAAACAATGCACACTCTAACTAGCAAGCTTTAGTAAATAGATGGCAGAACAGGGTTTAGGAAAGATAAAAAAAGACAAAATTTATTAAGAGCTAGAAAGGCCAGGAAATCGTGGAGAGCCATGACTACCAACGTCCTGAAGGGACATGGCACATAGAAGAAGTAGTAATGATTTTCATATAATTTTATTAGAATAATGCAAAGCTTAGACAAAAATAAGAGCAACAGTTTCAAAAGAACCAATGAATGAAATTTATCTTTTTATTTCCTCAAAGATGAAGACGAGACTTGAAGAAATGTGGTTCTACAGAAAGATACTGAGGATACCATAGACCGAACATGCAAGCAACAACAAGGGTTTAGAGAAAATAGAAAAAAAAAAAAAAAAACTTATAATTAACCTCAGAAAAAGGCAGTTGAAATTTATGGGGCATGTAATGAGGAAGGAGGGCTTGGAAAAACTGATACACACATGACAAACTGAGGGAAGGAGGAACATTCAGAATGTAACATACTTGATGGGTTTGAGTAAATGGATAGTAGAACATTGTTTGAGAGAAATAGCAATAAGACAAAATTTATTAAGAGCTACAAAAGACAGGAAAATGTGGAGAACCATTATTGCCTACATCCTGAAGGGAAACAGCACATAAAGAAGAAAAAAATGGTAGTAAGCAACAAGATTGGGCTGAACATCAAAAACTGGTGAAAATGTAGACAGAGAGAAAAGATGCAGAATATTAAGGACATTGGCTAAAGATATGAAAAGAGCTAAACTATGACCATCAAATAATCATAACAAAGACAGATATAAGTACACAAAAGAGTATTTTTTTAGTGATGAATGTAGAGCTACATTAGATGAACCTAGTGGCTGGCCGAGAGACTGGTTCCTTCAGGAAAACAATCAACACAGAAGTCAGAATAATATTTTGGGCTGGTGGTGTCAGCAGTGAAATTATAGGCCACACCAATACTGATGATATATAGATAGATAAATGCAAAGAATTTTTAGCCAAGATCGTTTTTGAGTGATACACATCACAACCAAGAAGCTTTAAGTTAAAGAGAATATTCATGCAAGACAATGCTCTATCACATATTGCAAAATTCACTATCACATACCTGACTAAAAAAAGGTTTTACTGACATCAAATTAATGGAATAGCTCCTAGCTTCTCCAGATATTAATCCAATAGAAAATTTGTGGAAAATAATGGAAAATAACATTAAAGCAGAAAATATCTGAGAAACAAATCAAACTGCTGCAAATAATTTTAAAACTGAAACAATATAAAAGTTAACCAAATTAATAGAAAGAAAGACTAATGAAGGTTACAGAATGTCAAGGAGCCTATATTAACATACAAAATAATTTTAACAGTGAATGGAATATGTGACACTGAAATCTGATCATGCATTAGACTAGGGAAAGATGCCTTTCAAAAGCTAAGCAAAGTGCTAAGAAACGAAAAACTTTTATTAGAAGCAAAGAAAAATGTTGCTGGATATGGTATTCATCAGTGATTATGGTAGTGAATGCCGGATAGTCTCTCCACAGAAGAGAAAACAGGTGGCAAGAAAAATGTGGTTTTACAGAAGATAATTGAGAATTCCATGGATGGATGCAAGGAATATGTAAGTCTTAAAGAAAATGGGAACAAAAAGAACATTTATACTCAGAATCAAGAAAAGATGGCTCATATTTCTTGGACATGTAATAAGAAAGGAGGGCTTGGAAAATCTGACCCCCAGAAGGCATATTGAGAAGGGTAGGCAGTGAGCTAACTACCTGTTGAGTTTGTATAAATGGATGGTAAAATGGGGTGGAGGCAGGTGTCTTAGCAATAGGAGGAAAGCTGCTAAGAGCCACAAGCAATAAGATGTTTTAGAGAGTCATGATTGCCAATGTCCTGAAGGGATGTGGCACATAGAAACAGAAGAATATATGGCATATTGTATTAATCAAATGTATCCTTCTATGGTCTCCTATATCTTTAGATTTATTTATAAACAAAAACTTGTATTGTACTAGCATAATAAAACATGACACACCCCAAACAATATATTAGGTTGGTGCAAAAATAATTTCGTTTTCTTACATAGTAACATATGTTAGAAAACGAAATTATTTTTGCACCAACCTAATATTATTAGATGAAACGCATGCAATATATTTCTCATATATCATTAGAAACAAAGAATAGAGTACTGAACTGTTATCAGTCTTCCTATATGTTAGTGAATGCTGCTAAATCTCACAGAAGAAGATGGTGGAACAGCATTTAGGAGAGATGACAAATAGACAAAATTTATTAAGAGCTACAAAGGACAGGAAATTGTGGAGAGCCATAATTGTCAACATCCTGAAAGGACACAGCATATAGAAGAAAAACATAAATTGATTACTGTGGATTTTATTGTGATGACACTGACTTGCATCATAAAATCTCCAACGTACAATTTAATGTAATAGGTGTATAACAAGCAATAAATGAAAAGTTTATAGCAGAATATCTTTGGTGAGGAATTACCTTTATTGTATTTTTTATTATTCAGACCAGCATTCTCAACTTGATTGTTATGGTAACAATGTTTTAGCCATTGTACTCTCAGGCCTTCTTAACATGTCTGTTATCATATTTGGTAAACTTCTTGGAATTTTATGCCATATATAATATAATAGACATGAAACAGACAATAACATAATAGTTATACAATAAACTACAATATGAGACATATCTATCTATCTGTCTATTTATGTTCATGTTTCTTTGTTCTTCTTTAACTCTATATGTCTCAGTTTCTTAATATCTATCTTGCTAGTTAGATAGTTAGCTAGATAGATATGAACAGACTGAGATATACAGCATTAGAGAAAAACAAATAAAAATGAAACAAAGAAACATGCTAGTTAGCTAGCTAGCTAGCCATACATTTATCTATCTATCTATCTATCTATCTATCTATCTATCTATCTATCTATCTCAGTTCATATCTCTCTTTCTCTCTCTCTTTAGCTACCTATCTCAGTCCATTCACCTCTATCTAGCTGTCTACCTCTTCATTTTCATATCAATGTAGTTAACAAGCTAGTTGCCTTAGTCGATTCATAACTATATATTGGTCTAGCTATCTCATACATTTGCATATATATACACATATATTTGTAAATTTTCTTGCATTTCTCAGTTTTATTTATTATATAAATTTGAATTTGTATACATTGTAAATTTATCACACACACATACACATTTGCATTTTGCTTTCTTTTACTTTTTATTCTTGGCTTCCCATTTAATATTCTTTTCTGAATTAATCACCTCACCATTCATGGCTACCTGTTGGCAAAAAGTCACTGAAATTTTTTCATTTCTTAATAAATGGTATCTTAATTCTTTTACTGTTAATACTTAATGCTCTGCCGTCCTTATTCCAGCTGAAAAAGAAGAGTTATTTCCCTTGCTTTCTATGTTGCATCCATATTTGATTAAAAACTAATTCTTAAAAAGACAAAAAAAGAATAAATTAATATATACTCCTCCTTCATTTCGTTCTCATGTTTCAACATATTAGTGAAATGTTTCTTGTGATTTAAAAGTTTTCAGAAACATATTCTTGTTTTCTATCTGCTAAATACTTAAACAGGATAATGTCTTGGGAAATTATTATGATTTTAAGAATCTTTTTAGAGCCATACTAATTGTTTAAACAATAGACACATAGTTAAGTAATTAAAACATTAGAATTTTAACTGAGACTCAAGTTCAAATCTTACCATTGTCATTTTGTCATGGAGGTGACTTCTTATAATAATATTGCCTGGAGAGATGATCCAAGTGCATGACTGAAACTGGGTAGATGAAACTGTTTGGAAGCCATTGAAGTGACAAATCATCATGACTGAGGGTTTGAACATAGTGGCTTCGTTCAACTACTGATCATGCCAAATTATGTACTCTCTCCCTGAACAGCTGCTACTCTATGGAAAAGACTCCTGAGAGGATACTTCTCTGATCACTACACTCTTCACCTATTCAAGTCTATGCTCAAACATTATCTATATTACATATCTTCATAATAGAAGGCATGCTAGATAGTGGATTTGATTGAGGAATTGGAGAGCTGAATTCAAATTCCAGTCAGATCCATTACATTCACTTACATGCTAATACCCTTAGGAAATGTATGAATTCTCTTTTTATCTTGCCAGCTATGGGTAAATAGCAGAACAGACGGGGTTCTATAGCCTTGGGTAGCAACAGATCTCGGAGAAGGTAACTTTGAATTCAAAACCAGCCTGGAGAAGGTTGGGCTCTATCAGCTTATTTTGCCCAAGAAACGCTATTTCTACTGTGGCTGTAGTACATGTGGTGCCTCTATAACCCTGATGTGTAATGGGATTTGTGATTGCAATCCTCATAATCTTCATTTATTTCCTCCTCTTATATCCATAGCAACCCCTATGTGCACATGGGTTTTGCATTGAGCAAAAAATAGCAATAAAAAAAGGCATCCTCACAGATGATTGAATTTTGATATGACAACTAGATTTATACTTATGATTCACACAAGGAAATACCTGAATTGAATTTAATACTCATCAAGAACTTTGGTCTAAGAAGAATTGATCTGTGGTGGCCCCATTATATAGTGTGTTCACTCTTAGAGATACCAAAGTAAGATTTATACTTGGTGGCACTTCAGAAAATCAAAAGACATAGGAGTTCTGAGGGTTGACCTAGATGGTAACCTGAAAACCAAGTTGGTGCAACAACATAAATAAAGCAATTAACCCAATGGAACTTAGGAAATAGACACAACAGGAATATATATAAATGCCTGGCCCATAAGGAGAAAAAGAGAACCCCTAATTAGCTTGCAAGAAGACCAACAATTACAGTCCAGATGTGAATAAGCAATTTTTTATTATTTACACTATTTATATTGTTCAAGCTCTTGTCCTCATCTTTGTTGACATATTCCCTATGTTTCAGTTGGTGATTGGAATTTCAAAATGAACCTTTTATTACATCCACTGGTGTAGATTGTTCTAGTTCCACATGCCATGCTTCTTCCAGATGTCTCAGTTATCTCCCTTTAACTTAACTCTCCAATTTTTTGTTCATCTCTGCTGTAGCTAGGTACTGAATTCACAACTCATTGGGTCAAATCATTGGATTCAATCAACGTGTGTCCTTGAGGACAATGTAAATAATGTAAATAATGATAATATCTCATCTCAGAAAAATATACTGACAATTTTTTATATAAGGAAATTATTATTTTATTTGTTTTTTTATGGCTTATCAATCTTTTAGAGGTTATTTAAAGCCAGAAAATATTTTTAGATTGCAAAAATTTATTACTGTTACAGTCGTAATAATTAATCCATAGTTGTTAGGAGAAGAGGTGGATTCATACCTTTACCAAGGATAATTGTGCATAAGTGAATATGATGAACTCAAATGGAATTGGAACTAGGCTCTCTGACTTCCAATTCTAAGCCATTATCCATTACACCCCCACACATTCAAGATTACAGCACCTGGTATTCCTAAGCAGTTACCTATCTAGGTACTGACCAGGCTCAATGTTGCTTCACTTTGTTAATCTTGTGAGATTTGGTGTTTCAATGTGATATGACTGTAAGCCTGGAAAATTTAGTCTCATATTCTTAGCAGGTGTTAGTTACAAGTACCTAGAATGCCTTGTAAACCATTCTTGACTCTGTTGATGTATTCTAAGTGGTGGGGTGGAAATAAATGAATTTATTTCCCATGATATCTTGTACTTGTGTAACAGCAACAATTGGCTAAATACATGTACTATTAGTAACTATGCATATTTTGAGCCTAATGCCAGTTAGTCAGTTATGTGCCATGTGTGATAGATGCTTAGGCGATCATGTATCTTTTGATACATGACTGACAAAGCAGATTTTTTACCAGCAGTAGGTTGCCATTTCTTTCTGCAGTAGACCAGTTGCCATCCAAGACTATAGAATCCTATCTTTCCTGCTATTTACCCATAGCTGGAGGGAGAAGAAAAGGATTCATACCTTTTCCAAGGGTATTATCACATAAGTGAATGTAATAGATTCGACTGGAATTTGAACTCGGCTCTCTGATTCCTCAGTCTGAGCTGCTATTCATTACCTCACAGTGCCACCCCTAATGGTGATTTCATTACATCCAGTTTCAATAGAAACAATGAAAATCAGTCATGAATAAAAATGCCTTATCTCTATTGTTATAGTAATGGTAATAGTAACAGTAACAGTAATGATAATATTAGCTGTTTCCTTATATAAGATATGTTTTCTTCACTCCTTGGTCATTGGACGGTGATCAAAGTGTAGTATCTCTTCTCCTACACTCTAACAATAATGACTGTTTTCCTTATAACAAAACCCCCGGAATTCATTAACCAAGCAGCCAGTTTCAGTTGAAATTTATAGGAAAATCGGTTTCTTAAGTCTTCTCACTGTTATTGTTATTTCCAGTATTGATAGGGCTTTCTTGTTAACATTTTGTTTGAAGTAGAGTGGAATGTGAACATCTAGATCAGGGGTCAGAAACCTTTTGGAGAGAGCAGGCCAGAAAACTATGTATTGTCTCAGTGGAGAACCATGATATCAAATGTATTGTAACAAATTGTTTGGACCTTAGACCGCTCTGTCCAGAAGTCTGCTTTGTTCTGGAGGTTTCAAGAAGAAAATAACAAAGTTAATGTTATATTATTTAGACAAAGTTCCTTATTTTGCTGCAAGAATAACAGGATAACAATTAACACAATCAACAAAAAATTCAAATTCCTTAGTGCAAACAAAATATAGTTAGAAATTATTTAATGAGGTGATTGTTTCTGTTTATTGTTTGATAACTTCTTTACATCAGGTGAAAATATTTATCAATGACAGGTGCAAAACATCATCCAGGTGATCATCACTCAACCTTGTTCTAAAAATTACTTTTAGTATATTTCATTTTTGAAAAAAGTTGTTCACAAGCATATGTTCTTTCAGATAATGATACCACCAATTTTGCATTATTCAATAGGCTTTTATATTTTCTACTTGGCAAAACATATTCCTTGTAGAAGTCAGCATTGGATTTGGAATTAAATTTTGATTTAAAAAATTCATCGCATTGTAAGTCAGTTAACTCTGACTGATATTTTTTTATGACACTTGCTCCACAAATTAATAAGATAATTAGTGTCCCGGTATTAAGCAGGTGGGTCAGACAAAAAAATCCTTTGTGGGTTGGAGGTTGCCAACCCCTGATCTAGATTATGCCATTATATTATCAAAGTTACATGTGCTATACATTTTAGGTGTTACTGCTGAAATTCCTCAAATGATGTGGTTTCTTCTATTTGGCACTGTTCTTCATTTGTAATTCTGTAGTACTGATCTATAAGGTTAAAAAAGGTCCTTGCCAAGACCAGCAGTCAGTCTTCATTTGCTCATTGATCTGAGAAAGTGCTGTATGTAATTATATCAGAATATATATAGTATTACATGTACATAGATCAAAAACTGAATTTCAAGATTTACAGTCACATTGAAACAATGTTCACCAAAGTTATACAATATAACTGGTCAGTACCTAAATGGGTGACCACTTGAGAATACCAAGTGCTGTAAGTTAGCATGTGCAGGGGAAGCAATGAATAATGGTTTGGAATTGTTATCCGTTACGCAGTTTGCACATACAAGCTTACATCACCTGGTATTCCCAAGCAGGTTTAATGTTGCTTAATTTTGGTAATTGCACAAGAATCAGTGTTTCAATATGATATGCTCTTAAGCCATGTTGATGACAGACAGAGAAAGAAAACTACAGGATCTCCTAGAAGTGTAGTAAAGGAAAGACAGAAGAATGGACTAACCATCAATTGTAAAAAGACAGAATATATGGGTGTCATAAAGAGAAAAAGCTCAAGATGTAAACTACAAATTGGAGATGTCAAAAAAGTACAAAAGTTTAAATGTCTGGGAAGTATTTTAATAGATGACTGAAAGTGTGACACTGAAATCCGAAGGTACTTTAGAATAGCAAAAATCTTTCAAAAATCTAAGCAAAGTATTAATAAACAGGAAAATTTCATTAGAAACAAAGCAAATAGTGCTGAACTGCTATATAATATAAATTCTCCCATATGGCAGTGATTACTGGATAATTTCCTCACAGATAAAAAAGAGACTTGAGGCAACAGAGATGTGTTTCTACAGAAGGATGCTGAGAATACTATGGATGGAATATGTAAGTAAGGAAAAAGTTTAAAGGAAAACATGAACAAAAAGGACTCTTATAATTAGGATCAGAAAGAGGCAGTTTAAATTTCTTGGACATATAATGAGGAAAGAGGGTTTGGAGAACTTGGCACTCACATGACATATTGAAGCTAAATGGAAAACACAAATAAAATACCTAACAAAATGGATGGGTGAATAGAACAATTATGAATGGATGGTAGAACAATTAGGGGGTAAGATTGTAAGAAAGACT
Organism: Acanthosepion pharaonis; assembly: GCA_903632075.3. NCBI lineage: Eukaryota > Metazoa > Mollusca > Cephalopoda > Sepiida > Sepiidae > Acanthosepion > Acanthosepion pharaonis. Next base: position 2,910,897 of record CAHIKZ030005517.1, on the reverse strand, counting down.
TACGAAGAATAGGAGGTTGTGGAGAGTGATGTTCAACCAAGTACTGAACATAAAATAATGGCAAAATAACCAGTCAGGAAATCAGTTGATACATTGTCTCCATGTGAGTCTGAAAGAGTTAAATTCCTTTTGTTTTGAAACTCTTAGATAAGCCTAAAAAATGGTAATAAAACACAGATCATGGAATTTTGAAATTATGGAGCAAAGATTTGATGACAATTCACTAGTTCCATCCAAGTCAGTGTCGGTTGTGAGTAGTTTATATATATTGAACAAAATAAGAGAGAGGCAAGGAAGGAGGCTGAAGAATATGGTCTTTGGATCATTGTAACTATATAAGTAGCTTTTCTTAGAATTTTTTGTCTTTATCAAAATGCATAATATTCTATGAGAGGAGCATTTGCAGAGGGAAACAGAAAAAAGCCTGGCATGTAGTATAGAATGGATTAGATGAAATATTGAAATAAGGATAAAAATAATAAAAAATAGGATGAATTCCAGTCTTGTGATGAAGATGCTGGTATAAATAGAAATCATATTGTTTGTCATGTGAAAAATATTAGTTCAAGACTTGTTCACAATGAGAAATGATGTTATGTGAGAACTATATAAGCTAATGTCTTTGAAAGATTAAAGAACAAATACCTGGAGGAATATTAAGGCCAAATCACATCTCTTGGAGAAATGGTTGAAGAAATGGTTGATGTGAATATCTAATAGATAGATAGATAGATAAGTAGAGAGAGAGAGAGAGATTAAAAGACTGAGATAGATAGATAGATAGATAGATAGATAGATAGATAGATAGATAGATAGATAGATAGATAGATAGATAAGTAGAGAGAGAGAGATAGAGATTAAAAGACTGAGATAGATAGATAGATAGATAGATAGATAGATAGGAACACCACAGAGTAGGCTATCTAGACAGACATTTCTATCTATCTATCTATCTATCTATCTATCTTTGGTTTGTTAATATCTATCTTTCACTCTCTCTATAGATATGAATATAGCAAAATTAGATTTAGATAAATAGTTTCTATCAAAATAGCCCACTCTAACATGCTGTCCCTATCTATCTATTTATCTTAGTTTTGTTAATATTTATGTTTCTCAATCTCTGTATCCTGAGATAGCTAGCTAGATAGATAGATAAACAGATAGAATGAGAGACAGAAAAATAGGGAGACAGATACTGATATTTCTATTCAGTGAAGTGTATAGATTTTGTAAATTCTCTCCTGTTCATTAGTTGAATATTAATTCAACTTAGTTTGAAATATTATTCTTTGCAAAAGTTATACTGGATTTTTGGAACCTTTAGCTTCAGGGCTATTCTTTAACTACTAGGCTATTCCTATTGTGCATCAATTGTGCAGCACTTTTATTGCTGTCTAATCATTATGAGTTCATTCTTTGCTTTGTTCTTAAAAGCATTATGGCAGTTATTCATTTTCTTCCTTTTTTTCAGTTTGTTTATTTTTTACTTTTCTTTTTTAATTCTTTTTCTTTTTTCTTTCATTTTTCTTCTTTCTTAATTAATGATTTTTTCGCTTCTCTTTTCATGACTTCATTTCTCTTTCTTCATTTCTCTTTCTTCATTTCTCTCTCTTCATTTCTCTCTCTTCATTTCTCTTTCTTTATTTCTCTCTCTTCTTTTCCTTAAATTGGTAACTTTTTGTTTCCTTTCTATTTCAGAATTTTCATTTCTATCAATTTCTATTCTTCTGCTCTTCCTTTCATTCTTATTTTCTTATCTTTATTTATCCTTTTTTTGGTGTCCTTCATCATTTTCCTTCCTCTCCTTTTTCTTTCTTTTTCTTTCTTTTTATTCTAATGTCTTATTCTCTTTCTCATCTTCTTTTCAACATTTATCTGTTTTTCTCTCTTCTCATCACTCTTTTCCTCTGCTCTTCTTTATCTTTTTCTTCTTTTTTTATGATTTCTTCTTTTTCTTGTTTTTCTTCTTCTTTTCTCCATCTATGTTACTATTATTGTTTCGAGTTTTCTTCTTCTTCTTCTTCTTCTTCATGTTGTTTTTCTTCTTCTTCTTCTTCTTCTTCTTGTTTTTCTTCTTCTTTTTCTTTTTCCTATCTTTTCCATACTTTCTTCTTCTTTAAATTTTTATTGCCTTTGTCTTTTTTCACATTTCTCTTAATAGAATCCTTCATTGTAACATCATTTTTCCCTCTCTTCCATTCATCATCTCAGTATTGTGATAGGTGTTGGGCTTTTTGCATCTGGTAATGCTGTCCTTCGTCTAATGATACAAATTAGAAGAAAAGATAAGACAATATATGTTGATTTGTCCCCTGATACCTTTTTAACATTATTGATATTTTGTATACAAATATGTATACATACCTTTATCTACTTATTTATCTACTTATCTACTTACTAATTAATTTCAGTCTAGAAGAAGGACATCTCCAAAGTCAACATGATAAAGAAAGCAATGATTCCACTATCTTTCCCTGAATACATAGTAATTCATAGATAATGAAGAAAAAGAAGCTGTGGAGAGGCATACTCACCTATATTCTGAAGGGACATGGTATTGAAAAAGGAAATGGATTCTTATAGTCTATGCATACAAGACGATGTGCGTATGCAATCATGGGTATTAGTCATTTATTTGTAATAAAATTGTGGGATCCATTTCCTATTGTTTGCCATTTACAATCTTTTCCTCCCCATTTTTTAACTCTAATGAAATAATAAGATTAATGAAATATGTACCATCCAAGGGTCTTATGATAAATAAGATGGGAGAAAAGAAATAATAGAAAATAGCAATGCACAAGCAATACAAGTCAAAGTAGAAGCCAAAAATCTTAGATTGTGCCATTTCTGGAAAATCACAAACTTACTTTACAGTAGAGACAGAACATCAGTGCCCAACCTTATAAATGGTCCTAAAGTTATTTCCTTAGTTAAGGCTAAGCTCTTTGTAATGAACTTCACCACTAACTCCATGTTTGACAACATGGGCCATTCCTTACCTGACTTCCTCCATCTCACAGAGTTAAAAATTTGTGATGTCTCTGTTGTGGCTCTGGAAGTTTCCAGACATATAAAAAGCCTGAACTCTATGAAATGTACTTGTTCAGATAAAATTGCTGTAGTAGTTCTCAAGAACTTTAACCCAAAATTATCTTCAATGTTGACAAAGCTTTTTAACCACTGCCTGAAGAAGAAATATTTCCTAAGCTCATGGAAGGAGTCTAGTGCATACACTGTGTACAAGAAAGCAGATGATATATAGTCCCCATCATAATATTGTCCCATCAGCCTCCATTAGTAAATATTTTGAAGTTTCCATCAACAAGAGAATTATTAATTGCCTCAATAAAAGCAACCTCCTAAGTGACAAACAGTATGCATTTTGCTTCTC
>CAHIKZ030005517.1:2870000-2902500 GCA_903632075.3 Acanthosepion pharaonis | reverse complement strand
GGTTATTATGGGAATGGGCGACCCCCGCCCCCAATGATAACTGATGGAGTAAAAGCACAGTACTAGATTAGCAGCTAGATCTCATCATTTTACAGTTGAAATGGCTAGATGTAACCATAAGTTCTATGTTAACAGGGTAAGCAATAACTGAGCAGTACTAAAAATAAAAACTGGATGAGATATCCCTATACATTAAATAACCTGTAAAGGATTGATAAGCTGTACAAAATGAATGAATCAATCAATATATATTTAGAGGTTCTTGATAAAATCCAAAGAAGAATCTGCAATATTATTGGTCCTGATCTGGCATCTCTTCTTCAGTCACTTTCCCATTGCTGTAAAATTGTGTCCCTGTGCCTTTTCTCTCTTTCCACAGCTAAAACAGGAAAAGGCACAAACAGCCCCACTCCCTCAACCAGTGCCAAGGTTGACTCTCCGGCCAGCTACTCTGATAAGCTGCGATCCCAAATGATCCAATATGAACCTTCTTTCGAAAAGAAGGAGAAACTTCAGCAACTCAAGGAGGCTCTTCAATCCAAAAGACAGGTTTCGGAGCAGAAATCTGGCACCTCTTTGTCGGCACCATCTTCCTCTGTCACTAAACATCACTAATGGTCCCTCCCCCTATCACTAAACCTATTAAAAAAGTATCGTCTACAATGACCACTCTAAAGAAGGGACCTGTCCCAAAATCATCAACCAATCCTTCCCCTATGCAGACTCCCAAAAATACACCTACAAAACCAGAACAACAAAAAAGACAGAGAAGTCCATCTTCAGATTCATCTGAAGCCACAGAAAAGAAAATCAAATCAAAACCGATATACAATACAGGGGAAGACGTGTGTCGCGTCTCTAAGGAAATTGAAGAGAAGGCTTTACTACATGCCAAGAAATTAAAAGACTTAAAAACACTCTTAAATTTCAGGAAAATAAAAAATTTAAACGTAGAGAACCCCGAAACTTTCCAAACGCAAAAAGGGTTCTCACTGTGGTGAGATCAGGTGTAGCCGGCCAACAAATATGGGCCATGTTTCCACCGATGTCGTGTTTTGATTGCAACAATTTTGTTCAGGGAGGTTCCCGATTTTTGTTCACCCCTCCCTGTATAGAGCGTTAAAGCTAACATTACCCTTGGCGGCTTGTCTCCTGATGGCACCATCAAGAGTGAGATGGGTACTGGCTCAATGGGAGAGGCCGTCGGTGTCCTGACCCCGGCCATGTTCAATGCAGGAGAGCAACCCTAATCGGTTTCATCATGGCTCTCTGGTTAGCAAGCCTGAATGCCCGAGACTGGTTTGATCTTGTCGATAAGTACCGGAATGAACACCCTCGGTGGGTAGTGTGGACTTGGACTAATTGTGGCGGCTCGGCTAGTTATCTAGACCGAGTCTTAGTTAGGAGAGTCGATGTAGGGCTCTTAGGGTGTCCAAGTTTCCATGAGATAGTTTATTCGGATCATAGGCTTGTCCGGGTCCGTGTAAACTTAGATAAGCCTAAGGTTAGGATGGCTGGCTACTGGAAATTAAACTCATCATTATTTGGTGAGCAAGATTTCCGGGACCAGCTGCTACTAATGATACAGAAGGAACTGACGGGAGCGGTTGTGGGAAATGCCTGGTGGGATAAATTAAAATCCAAAATCAGAACGTTTGCTGATGATTATAGTCGTCGGCTCAATCTAGATAGATTAACGGCGCAAACGGCTTTAGAGCAGAAAGATGATCGGGCGGTCAAATCCCGTGATAGTGGGGACGTAGCCTTAGCTAAGGCAGAGTTGGCCTCCTTGCTTATCAAGAAGGATCAAGCTCTGGTAGTTAGGGCTAGGTTAAAATGTATGTCCTCTGAGGCGACGAATATGGCCGCTGAATTGCGTGCAAAGGAAGCTCGGAATGCATCTCGGCGACATATCGCATGCGTCACATTGCCGGATAAGCGGACCGTGACAACAAACGAGGGCATATGTGAGGCTTTTCGTGACTACTTTCAGGAGCTTTTCACCAGGGAGCCCGGTCTGAGCCCTGCTTAGTTCGACGCCTATTTAGCTGACTTTCCCTCCCTTGAGGCAGCTGAAGCAGCTAGGTGCGAGGGTCCCATTACAGAGTCGGAAATCTGGGAAGCGTTGAAACAGGTTGCCTGGACAAATCTCCGGGACTGGATGGTCTTCCGTACGAAGTGTACTTGAGGCAGTCGCCCGTTTTTGTTCCCCTGCTGGCACTGATTTTCGGCAAATGGATGAAGCAGGGCGTGATCAGGTTGTTACGCAAGGATAAAAATGGTGGGGATGGGTTAGGTAACTTTCGCCCTTTAACTATGTTAAACACAGAGTTAAAGATTTTGGCTAAGATCTTAGCGAACCGTTTGCAGGTTGTCCTGTCTAGTCTGATTGGCTCGGAACAGACTTGTGCTGTGAAGGGCAGGACTATTCAGGACAACCTTCATATGGTGCGCCTGATCCTTTCTGGAGGCTGTTCTTTCGGCGGCCGGTTTCGGGCCGTACTTTCGCACCTGGATCCGACTTCTGTATGCGACTCCCGGTGCGCTGGTGGAGGTGAATGGGGTACGATTGGAGCCTTTCGTATTGTCTTGCTCCATTCGTCAAGGTTGTCCGCTTTCGCCTTTGCTTTACGTTCTTTCGTTGGAACCTTTCCTTCGCAAGTTAAAGGCGAATCCGGTCCTACGTGGAATTGCCCTGCCCGGTGCTGGCACATCGGCCAGGTATTCTGTCTATGCTGACGACGTTTCGGCTCTTGTGTCGAGGAGAGCCGAGATTGACGAAGTCAGCAAATAAATCAGTTGTTATGAGATGGTGACAGTGGCCAAGATCAACCGCGATAAGTCTGTTGGCTTGCGGTTGGGTGCGTGAAAGGGAGTTTCTCTTCCTGGACCTTTCCACTGGACGGATGGGCAGGTCAAGATTCTCGGCGTCTGGTTCGGTCCTCATCTCCAGTTGGAAATGAATTGGTCGGAGGTGCGAGGGAAGGCCGAGATCGCAATTAATTTGTAGTCTCGGAGGAATCTTTCCTTAAAGGGGAGGGCGGAAGTATGTGTTTCACACATCTACCCGAGTTTCCTTTACCGACTCTTTGTGCTTCCACTTCCGTATGACACTTTACTGGCGTTAGTGAAGCTCTTGTTCTCCTTCTTGTGGGGAGGCAAGGCTGCCAGAGTCACTCGGGAGATCTGTTGCCTTCATCCATCTGAAGGCGGTCTGGGTATGCCAAGCATTGAGATTCGTCAATATATGCTTCGCATTAGCTTTCTAGATCGAATGTGTCGCGATTCGGATGAGGAGGGTGCCTTCTGGAAGGAAGACGCCCGTAAGAACTTCCCATCCCTGAGAAGTGTGCATTCGTGCGAGGAGGAGGCTTGAATGCTCCTTCTATCGTGAATGTCGTATTGCTCTGAAGCGCCTCTTACGGGCGTCGGATGGCCTCTCCAACGTCCAGGCGTTGTCTCGTAGGGCATTATATCAAGTTTTAGTCAGTGGGGCTGTGCATAATGATCTGATTGACGATCTCGGTCTGACGAAGCAGTAGGCTCGCTTAATATGGCCTTGGGCGTCCGGGTTGAAATGCCTCAATAACGATGAGGAATCACTCACCTGGCTGGTGATTCGTGGGGCCCTCTGGGTCGCCAAGAGACTCTGCTCAGCTGGCTTGGAGAAATATCCAAACTGCCGACGCTGTGGTGGGGAGGTCGAGACCTTGGGTCACGCCTTCTTTCATTGCAGCCAGGTTGTGCAAGTTTGTTGAAGGCCTCATGGTCCGCATGCTGCAGGGAAAGTCCTTGAGGCCGCTCCGTTTGTAGCAATGTGGCACCGCCGCTGACGAAGGCTGAACAGTATGTGTTCCACTGCTTGCTAGGCGTTATGAGAGTCGTGATTTGGACGACACGTCAGAAGGGATTCTATGGAGGCGAGAAGTTCACCTCTTCCCAACTGATCTTGTACTTTAAGCATCAGCTTAAAGTCAAGATTAGGACGGAAAGGCGGCGGCTCACTTCATAAGAATTCAGCAAAAGGTGGGTGAATCTTGCGCGCTTGTGTCGTGTGAAAGGGGCTGACCTTGAGTGGCACATTGATGCCGGTTAAGCATCAGGATATTGCTCTTCCTGGGTTGAACTTGTGCAACCCATCCCGAAACTAGGCTAGCTTAGGTTTCCTTTTTTGATACTTTAGTTTCCTTTTTCAGTTAACTTAGCTAAAGTATGTGTGCTCATTGGCCCCTTTTATTTCTGTCCCTATTTTTTTTTTTAAGTTTAATTCCCCATCCCCTCCCTCGTTAGGTGGTCAGTGATGTCGGTTCGCTGGTGGATGCGGGGCGCCTTTCGTTTCGCGTGAGTGGTATTTTTCGTATTTGTTGTTGTGTCTGAATGGGTGCATGTCAGGGTGAATGCTTGGGATGAATAAATGTTTTTATACTATTATAGTCCCGCATTGATTTCGGCTATTGAAGCCATGTTTCTGCCACATTTAGTGATTGTGGGGTTTTTTATTACTAATCTTATTTTTCTTTAGTTTCTTGTATATATTGTAAATACTCATCGGGGCTAGTTTTTTAGATTTGTTGTTTTATTCCCTTCCCCCCAGTAAATATGGGGACTAGTTAGTATTTTCATAGAGACAAAGAGGTATTATGGTGGTTGTAGTAAGAAAGGTTACATATGAATGTGTTGTTTTGGTGTAAGGAACATTGTTTGTACGATTGGGTCAGTATTTGTGGCTAGCTAAGTTATAGTTAAGACAGAAGAAGACCGTCCTTTTCCCAATCCCCTTTTCTGCCTTGTGCCACATTTCTGTAGATAACAGAATAAATATCGCTCTTTGCTATGGTACCTGGACTTTATGAATTTAAGCACAGTACAAAACTAGTGATGATGTCACATTAATTTAATTTGAGTTGGCTCGATGTAACCATCAATTCTATGTTATCAGTTTCTTCTCTCATATTTTTCACTTGTGGAAATTTCTTCTGGATTCTTGCTTTCCATTCAACTTTGATCTTCAAAAATTTAAATGAAAATGTCAATCATAATCTTCTGTCTTCTGAATTTCTGTTTTTTTTTATTGCCCTTGCTCCTTAATAATGTTTTTGTTTTTCTTATATTCTTTCTCACTCAGTAACCCCCTTGTGACTTAGTGGCTTTGTTTCCTTGCTTAAGGTGAAATGATTAAAAAAAAAAAGAAGTTATTCTTGTATTACAAATTGGAAAAAGGACAATATCGGTAGTATGCAGTTATCAATGATGCAAGGACAGTTTTAAACTTGAAATTTGTAAATAAAACAAAGTACAGATAACTCTTTAAAAAGTCAGTGATCAGTTTGACACTGTATTTCCATTATGAACTAGACCACACATTTTAAATGATAAAATATCAATATTTTTCAAGTCTTAAAAGTGTTGTGTTTTGAAGGCGATCTAATGAATGCTAATCTACAAAAATTATTTCTCCACCTCCAATATCAATTGTTATAAAAGCGTCCCTCTTTATTTAGCACAATGCCATATCTTTTGAAATATTGTACACACAAATGTGAATGCTTGCCATTAAATTTTCTTTCAAAATATCCTTATAATCTTCACTTTCTACTTCCTTCACTTATGTTTGTATCCCGCAATTCATGCAGTAACCTTGATTGGTTCTTGAGCTTTGTTTTGGATGAACCATAGTTAAAAAGAACCATAGTTAAAAAAAATATTGAAATATAAAGAATCAAGAGCAAACATGGCTGCTGAGGCATCATTGGGTTCAATACAGATGATTAGTGTTACATGAAATTATGTAAAGTTGAGTAAATGTCTACAGAGGCATTTACCATGTTTTGGGCTTATTATCTCAATAGGATTACAGTGTCAGTTTGGCATTTTATGTAGACTGTTAGACAGGCTTTTGTGGAGGTGGTTAATTTATCCAACATCTGGAGGATAAATCCTCTTTTCTCGTTCTACCATTGTGAAAAATAATGGAGGAGACAGAGCATGATGGGAATAAACTGCATTTGTTCTTGTTCTCAGTTCATTGTTTTTTTTTGGTATTTGATTTATTTTTTGTTTTGTTTTGTCTTGTTGAAAGCTTACTTAACCGGGTTTAGTTTTAAATTGTCCATTCTGCCAATAGTACTGATTGTTTTAAATTTTCTTTAGCTTATTTCTTTAATGTTATTTCCTTTTCCTCATATATATATATATACATATATATATATATATATATATAAATAAATGTGTGTGTACACACACACACACACACACACACACACACATATATATATATATATATATATATATATGCATGCAGCTCTTGGCCCAATGACTTGTATTCTTGTTTCACTGTGGCAACTTGGTTTATTTAACACCTTTATATATTTTTCTTTCCTATACTTTTCTTATCCTCCTCCAACACCTTCTTCTTCTTCTTCTTCTTCTTCTTATTATTATTATTATTATTATTATTATTATCATCTCTGGTCAGTACCTAGATGGGTGACCCCTTGTAAATAAAGCTTGGATGTATGGGTGGTGTAATGGATAATGACTCAGAATTGTTAATTGGAGAGCTGAGTTCCAATTCCAGTCAAGTTAGTTTTATTCACTTACATGCAAATACCCTTGGGAATAGGTATGAATCCACCTCTTCTCCTCACAGCTATGGATTAATTAGTAAGACTTGCATCACTAAACCATTATTATCGCCAAAAATAAAATGAAATTGTGTACAAAATATATGTAGATTTCAGCATTAAATAAAACATAGAGGTTTATTAGCCACTAAACAAAAACAACTGTTGTTGTTGTTGTTGTTGTTCTTCTTCTTCTTCTTCTTCTTCTTCTAAGTTTCAGTAGTAATAGTAGTTATAGTAGTAGTAATAGTAGTGTTTTGTTTATTGCTTGTACCTTTCATTTTTCCCATGCTTATTTTGTAATTACACTCTCTTCATGTTAATGCCTCAAACTGAAATTTATCTCTGCTGTATTGTTCTTACTTCTATTTGGCACCAATTTCTTTGATTTCATTCCTTTTTTTTACCATTCTCTTCATCCCTGTTTATTTACTTTATAGATTTGTTTAACAGCAAGCCCTAATCTCACTGAGTGTGTTCTACAGGTCTTCTAATTTTGGCCTTGCCTACTGGCATCAGAAACGTTTATGTCCCTCTACTTTTAAGTAGGTTGTGTGCACCATGCTGTATTCCTTACATATCAAAAACACTAGTTTTACTATAAAATAAATTAGTGAATTACCAAATGATTCAGTGTTATTGGGATTGTATTTCTTTTTTTGTGAGCTTTTATCATTATCTTTTTTTTTTACCGAAGAACATGTCCGAAATTAAGGATGAGGTTTAGACCTAGAGATATCTAAAGGCAACATCAAGATGTAGAATAGAGAACTTTGAGTTTAAATCAATTATCAAAGTTGTAAAATCTCCAAGAGCTATTTCAAACACACACACACACACACACACACACACACACACACACACACACACACACACACACACACACACACACACACACACACATGCATGTATGTATGTATATCTATCTATATATATGTGTGTGTGTGTGCAAAAGTTCTGATATAAATAAAATATATCTGTAAAAAGACAGTAACACACACGCGTGCATACACATGCACACACACACACACACACATGTGTGTACATACAGAGAAATACAAAAATAAGTGATATGTTCATAAAGTTTTTTATTTTATATAGAAAATATTTATTTTTCCACCTAATTTACTTGTTTGTCAATGCACTTAATCCAAAGCTTCTCAAATAGTTTGAATATTGCATAGTGAAATTTTCAGATCAGAACTCAACTTTAGCTATGTCAAGCTACATACTTATTGATTCACCCTCAATGACTCAACATAATACAGTGAAAATTTCAGATCAAAATTTAAATATAGCATGCTGAGAACTTATCCTCATTAACTGAATATAATACAGTTAAATTTTCAGATCAAATTTAGCTAAGAAATGCGTCAGGCTACAGATATATCGATCCACACTTTTTGATTGGGTATTATACAGTAAAAATATCAGATCAAAGTTTAACTAATGCCTGTATAAGGCTATAGACATATTGATCCATTTACATTGATTGCGTATTATACAGTGAAAATATCAGATGAAATTTCAGCTAATAACCGTCAGGCTGCAGACATATTGACCCCTCTCATTGATTGAACATTATACAGTGAAGATATCAGATCAAAGTTTATCTAATAACTGCATAATGCTACAGACATTGATCACCTCTCATTGATTGAACATTATACAATGAAAATGTTAGATCAAAGATTATCTAATAATTGTGTTAAGCTACATATATATTGATCTGCTATCATTGACTGAAGATTATGCCATGAAAAATTCAGTTCAAAATTTAAAAGTTTAGAAAATTTAAGGCATATTTTCTTTTACTGATGCCTTTCCTTACAGAGAATTGCTTTGTTCAATCTTGTAGAATTATCTGGAAGTTCCCTTCTTGCAAGCGCAATCCATGGATATATTAGCATTCTACCCATCCAAACCTGCCCCATGAATTTTGACTCTCAATGTTCAATCTGCTGTAACAGGCCCCATGTATATTATGCCTTAATATATGGCAACATCATGCAGAAAGTCACAAAAACATTGAGACTTTGACCACAAACGGTGAGAGATTGTGAGCTGATATTTACGGAGTGGGTTTGAGTGTGTTGAATGCTAAGGGGTTAATCAGTCTATAATTATCTATCATTTCCTATTTTAGAGAATACTTGGAATTGCTGTAATGTATTTTCTATGATGAACCAAGATATCACATTCTTTTATGGAAATGTAATCTAATGTTTATTGCTTTCATCAGAAGGTTTGGTCTTGTGTATCTTTAGACTTTATTCAGTTCATTTATATCACTTGATTCATTTTTCTTTGAGTTCATCAGTAAAAAAAGCTTTACTATGTGTAGAAGAATTAGAAAGGTTATTTTTTCTTTAGAAAGTTACAGTGTGTAGAAGAATTAGAAAGGTTAGTGAAGAAGAATTAAAAAGGTTAATGTGAAGAAGAATTAAAGGTTACAGTGTGTTAAAGAATTCGAAAAGGTTACAGTGTGTTGAAGAATTAGAGAACTATGTGAAGGTTACTATGTGAAGAAGAATTAGAAAGGTTACTATGTGTGAAGAATTAGAAAGGTTACTATGTGTGAAGAATTATTAAGGTTACTATGTGTAGAAGAATTAGAAAGTTACTATATGTGTAGAAGAATTAGAAAAGGTTACATTTGTGTGAAGAATTAGAAAGGTTAGAAGAATTAGGTTACTATGTGAAGAATTAGAACTGTTACTATGAAAAGAATTTGAAAGGTTACTATGTGAAAGAGAATTTGAGGTTACAGTGTGTTAAAGAAGAATTAGAAAGGTTACATATGTTAGAAAGAATTAGAAGAATTAGTTACTATGTGAAGAATTAGAACTGAATGTGTAGTAGAATTCGAAAGGTTACTATGTGAAGAAGAATTTGAAAGGTTACAGTGTGTTAAAGAATTAGAAAGGTTACAGTGTGTTGAAGAATTAGAAAGGTTACTATATGAAGAAGAATTAGAAAGGTTACTATGTGTAAAAAGAATTAGAAAGGTTACTATGTGTTAGAAAGGTTACTATGTAATTAGAACTGTTACTATGTGTAGTAGAATTCGAAAGGTTACTATGTGTAGAAGAATTAGAAAGGTTACAGTGTGTAGAAGAATTAGAACTGTTACTATGTTAAACTGAACAATTAGAAAGGTTACTATGTGTAGAAGAATTCGAAAGGTTTCAGTGTTTAGAAGAATTAGAAAGGTTACAGTGTGTAGAAGAATTAGAAAGGTTACTATGTGAAAGAATTCGAAAGGTTACAGTGTGTTAAAGAATTCAAAAGGTTACAGTGTGAGAAGAATTAGAACTGTTACTATGTGTAGAATTTGAAAGGTTACAGTGTGTAGAAGAATTAGAACTGTTACTATGTGTAGAAGAATTAGAAAGGTTACAGTGTGTAGAAGAATTGAAAGGTTACAAAGAAGAATTCGAAGTTTACAGTGTGAAGAATTAGAAAGGTTATTATGTGTAGAAGAATTAGAAAGGTTACAGTGTGTAGAAGAATTAGAAAGGTTACAGTGTGTAGAAGAATTAGAAAGGTTACAGTGTGTAGAAGAATTAGAACTGTTACTATGTGAAGAAGAATTCGAAAGGTTACTATGTGTAGAAGAATTCGAAAGGTTACAGTGTGTAGAAGAATTAGAACTGTTACTATGTGAAGAAGAATTCGAAAGGTTACTATGTGAAGAAGAATTCGAAAGGTTACTATGTGTAGAAGAATTCGAAAGGTTACAGTGTGTAGAAGAATTAGAACTGTTACTATGTGTAGTAGAATTCGAAAGGTTACTATGTGAGAAGAATTCGAAAGAAAGAAGAATTAGAAAGGTTAGTGTGTTGAAGAATTAGAACTTTACTATGTGAAGAAGAATTAGTTACTATGTGAAGAACAATGTGTTAAAGAATTCGAAAGGTTACAGGAATTAGAAAGGTTACTATGTGAAGAAGAATTAGAAAGGTTACTATGTGTAAAGAATTAGAAAGGTTACTATGTGTAGAAGAATTAAAAGGTTACTATGTGTAGAAGAATTAGAACTGTTACTATGTGTTTAGAATTCGAAAGGTTACTATGTGAAGAAAATTTGAAAGGTTACAGTGTGTTAAAGAATTCGAAAGTTACAGTGTGTTGAAAGAATTAGAAAGAACTATATGAAGAAAGAATTAGAAAGGGTTACTATGTGTAAAAAATTAGAAAGGTTAATGTGTAGGTTACTATGTGTAGAATTAGAACTGTTAGTGTAAATTCGTTACTATGTGTAGAAGAATTCGAAAGGTTACAGTGTGTAGAAGAATTAGAAAGGTTACAGTGTGTAGAAGAATTAGAACTGTTACTATGTGAAGAACAATTAGAAAGGTTACTATGTGTAGAAGAATTCGAAAGGTTTCAGTGTTTAGAAGAATTAGAAAGGTTACAGTGTGTAGAAGAATTAGAAAGGTTACTATGTGTAGAAGAATTCGAAAGGTTACAGTGTGTTAAAGAATTCAAAAGGTTACAGTGTGTAGAAGAATTAGAACTGTTACTATGTGTACAAGAATTTGAAAGGTTACAGTGTGTAGAAGAATTAGAACTGTTACTATGTGTAGAAGAATTAGAAAGGTTACAGTGTGTAGAAGAATTCGAAAGGTTACAGTGTGTAGAAGAATTCGAAAGTTTACAGTGTGTAGAAGAAGAATTATTATGAAAAATTAGAAAGGTTACAGTGTGTAGAAGAATTAGAAAGGTTACAGTGTGTAGAAGAATTAGAAAGGTTACAGTGTGTAGAAGAATTAGAACTGTTACTATGTGAAGAAGAATTCGAAAGGTTACTATGTGTAGAAGAATTCGAAAGGTTACTATGTGAAGAAGAATTCGAAAGGTTACTATGTGTAGAAGAATTAGAACTGTTACTATGTGTAGAAGAATTCGAAAGGTTACAGTGTGTAGAAGAATTAGAAAGGTTACAGTGTGTTGAAGAATTAGAACTGTTACTATGTGAAGAAGAATTAGAAAGGTTACTATGTGAAGAAGAATTTGAAAGGTTACAGTGTGTTAAAGAATTCGAAAGGTTACAGTGTGTTGAAGAATTAGAAAGGTTACTATATGAAGAAGAATTAGAAAGGTTACTATGTGTAGAAGAATTAGAAAGGTTACTATGTGTAGAAGAATTAGAAAGGTTACTATGTGTAGAAGAATTAGAAAGGTTACTATGTGTAGAAGAATTAGAAAGGTTACTATGTGTAGAAGAATTAGAAAGGTTACTATGTGTAGAAGAATTAGAACTGTTACTATGTGTAGTAGAATTCGAAAGGTTACTATGTGAAGAAGAATTTGAAAGGTTACAGTGTGTTAAAGAATTCGAAAGGTTACAGTGTGTTGAAGAATTAGAAAGGTTACTATATGAAGAAGAATTAGAAAGGTTACTATGTGTAAAAGAATTAGAAAGGTTACTATGTGTAGAAGAATTAGAAAGGTTACTATGTGTAGAAGAATTAGAACTGTTACTATGTGTAGTAGAATTCGAAAGGTTACTATGTGTAGAAGAATTCGAAAGGTTACAGTGTGTAGAAGAATTAGAAAGGTTACAGTGTGTAGAAGAATTAGAACTGTTACTATGTGAAGAACAATTAGAAAGGTTACTATGTGTAGAAGAATTCGAAAGGTTTCAGTGTTTAGAAGAATTAGAAAGGTTACAGTGTGTAGAAGAATTAGAAAGGTTACTATGTGTAAAGAATCGAAAAGGTTACAGTGTGTTAAAGAATTCAAAAGGTTACAGTGTGTAGAAGAATTAGAACTGTTACTATGTGTACAAGAATTTGAAAGGTTACAGTGTGTAGAAGAATTAGAACTGTTACTATGTGTAGAAGAATTAGAAAGGTTACAGTGTGTAGAAGAATTCGAAAGGTTACAGTGTGTAGAAGAATTCGAAAGTTTACAGTGTGTAGAAGAATTAGAAAGGTTATTATGTGTAGAAGAATTAGAAAGGTTAGTGTTACAGAAAGGTTACAGTGTTAGAAGAATTAGAAAGGTTACAGTGTGTAGAAGAATTAGAACTGTTACTATGTGAAGAAGAATTCGAAAGGTTAATGTGTAGAAGAATTCGAAAGGTTACTAAGAATTAGAACTGTTACTATGAAGAAGAAAGGTTACTATGAAAAGAATTCGAAAGTTAAGAATTCTTATGTGTAGAAGAATTAGAAAGGTTAATGTGTAAAGAATTAGAAAGGTTACAGTGTGTAGAAGAATTAGAAAGGTTACAGTGTGTAGAAGAATTAGAACTGTTACTATATGTAGAAGATTTAGAAAGGTTACAGTGTGTAGAAGAATTCGAAAGTTTACAGTGTGTAGAAGAATTAGAAAGGTTACTATGTGTAGAAGAATTAGAAAGGTTACAGTGTGTAGAAGAATTCGAAAGGTTACAGTGTGTAGAAGAATTAGAAAGGTTACAGTGTGTAGAAGAATTAGAACTGTTACTATGTGTAGAAGAATTTGAAAGGTTACAGTGTGTAGAAGAATTAGAAAGGTTACTATGTGAAGAAGAATTAGAAAGGTTACTATGTGAAGAAGAATTCGAAAGGTTAAGTGTTAAATTCGAAAGGTTACAGTGTGTTGAAGAATTAGAACTGTTACTATGTGAAGTTATTACAATGAAGAAGAATTAAAGGTTACAAAAGAAAGGTTACAGTGTGTAGAAGAATTCGAAATGTTACTATGTGTGGTATGAATTAGAAAGGTTACAGTGTGTAGAAGAATTCGAAATGTTACTATGTGTGGTATGAATTAGAAAGGTTACAGTGTGTAGAAGAATTTGAAAGGTTACAGTGTGTAGAAGAATTAGAAAGGTTACTATGTGTAGAAGAATTAGAAAGGTTACTATGTGTAGAAGATTTAGAATACACAAACACCATTAAGATGGACAGAAGAACAGTAATCAAGAGAACAGTAGATAGTGATTGAGAATACACTTAAATTTTTGAAAATTAAAGTTGGCTGGAAAGCATGTAGCTAGTAGCTGCAAGTAAAAAGTGCAAGTAAAGAAACTGTTAGCATAGAACTTAGTTATATCTATCCAACTCAACTGTAAATTGATAGGACTTTGTTGTCAATCTAGTACTGCATAAAGTCTAGTTACCATAGTGAAGAGCTCATACAAATAAATTACCATGAATGTACTTATAGAAAAAGCACAGGCAATTTTACAGCAGTAGTAAAGTGACTGAAGCCAAGATGTTAGATTAGGACTAATAACATTGCTGATTCATCTTTGGATTTTATTAAGAATCCCTAAATATATATTGATTGATTCATTCATTTTGTACAGCTTATCAACCCTTTGTCAGTTATTTAATATCTAGGGATATCTCATCCAATTCTTATTTTTAGTACTATTCAATTATTGTTCATCCTGTTTCCATTGTGTCCACCAAGATAGCCCTAGACATAATCAGTGAAATGAGTACAGTCTGCTCCCATAAGTTAAATAAAGGGCCCAGTTTGGAAATCCTGTAGGTTACCTGCATCAACATACACCTGATGAAGGCTAGAGGGTACAACAGCTGAAATATTGTAATAACAACTAAAAAGATAAAGTCAATTGCTTGCAGGTAAATAATGTAAAAAAACACAGAATTTTAAATATCTGGGAAGCATTTTAACAGATGGTAGATAATATAACACTGAAATTTGAAGGCTCACTGGAATAGTGAAAGATGCATTCTAAAACTAAATAAAGTATTTAGAAATGGGAAAATTTCATTAAAACTTTTGAAAAGAATGCTGAACTGTAATATCTGTCCTTTGGTATGGCAGTAAATGCTGGACAATTTTCTCACAGATATAGAAGAGACTTGTGGTAGCAGAGATATCATTCTACAGAATGATGCTGAGAATACCATGAACAGAGCATGTAAGCAATGAAGATGTTTTAAGGAAAATAGAAATGAAAAGAGCACTTATACTTAGAATAGGAAAGAGGCAGTTTAAATTTCTGGGACACATAATGTGAAAGGAAGGCTTGAAGAATTTATTACTCTATGGTAATAATATAAGCACATCCTGTCTCCCCTGTCACTTGTAACCATCCATCATAATAAAATAAATATCTTTCTTAATAAAGCAGAATGAGTCAAATAAAGCTTCATAAGCTTCTATTTAGTGTTGTTATTATATTACACACTCAGTCCGTCAGTTATGTGTCATGAGTAATACACACTAGATGATCATGTATCTTTCGATACATGACTGACAAGGCAGATTTTCCCTGCAGTAGGTTGCAATTTCTTTCTTCAGTAGGTAACTTGCTATCCAAGGCTATAGAACCCAGTCTGGTATGAAAAGAAGAGGATTCATACCTTTCCCAAGGGTATTAGCATGTAAGTGAATATCAATCAGTTATGTGCCATGCGTGATGTGTGCTTAGGTGATCATGTATCTTTCGATACATGACTGACAAGGCATATTTTTCCTGCAGTAGGTTGCCATTTCTTTCTGCGGTAGACAAGTTGCTATCCAAGGCTATAGAACTCGGTCTGTCCTGCTATTTACCCATAGCTGGTGCAAGAAGAAGAGGATTCATACCTTTTCCCAAGAGTATTAGCATGTAAGTGAATGTAATGGATTCAACTGGAATTCAAACTCTGCTCTCCGATTCCTCAATGCAAGCCACTATCCATTACTCCACTGTGCCTCATTACACACTCACTGGACATACTGAAGGCAAGAGAGACAGAGGAAACCTATGTAACGAGCTTTTGGAAGGCAGAGTAGTGGGGAGAGGGATAGTAAAACGACAGCCGTTTCTAAGAGTGACAGATTATAGAAAACTGTGGAGGGCTATGATTGTCAATGTCTTCAAGAGTCCTGGCACATAGAAGATGTAGATATTTGATAAACACATGATAAACACCTGAAAGAATGTACATGTCATTGAAGTTGCCCTTAGACCTGATCTGCCTTGAGATTCTGTTTTTTGTCACAGCTGGTTGTCAGACAGAACAATATCTTCTCATATCTTTATGGCATGGTCATTTGACATTGTAATTTAATGGATGACCTTTAAATAGGAAATAACAAAGAGGGCCAAGGAAAATGATGATTTATTGACTTGTTAAATAATATTTTTTTTCTCTTTCATTTGTCATGTTCCTTTGGTTTTTATATTTAAAAAATTTGTTTTTTTATTATCATCATTATTATTTAAAATGGGATAAACAAAAAAAGAAAAAGAAACAAGTTAATGGCTGTATTAAAATATTTTATCTTTGTTTTTTGGCCTTATCTTAATGATAGATTGGATTTTTGAAAAGAAAGTAAGAAATGAAGAAAGAGGAGATGACAAAATGGCAGTAAGAAAATGTGATAGAAGAAGACTAAGAAAAAGAATTTAGATGAAGAAAGAAAGAAAGAAAGAATGAGCAATGGCCAAAAGAAATTAAAGACAAAGAAAGAAAGAAAAAAGAAAGAAAGAAAGAATGATCAATAGTAAACAGAAGTTAAAAACAAAGAAAGAAAGAAAGAAAGAATGAGCAATAGCAAAATGAAGTTAAAGACAAAGAAAGAAAGAAAGAAAGAAAGAAAAAAGAAAGAAAGAATAAGCAATAGTAAACAGAAGTTAAAGACAAGGAAAGAAAGAAAGAAAAGAAAGAAAGAAAGGAAGGAAGAAAGAATGAGTAATAACAAAAAGAAGTTAATGAAAGTAATAACAAAAAAAAAAAAAAAATTAATGAAAAAACAAAAGGAAGAAAAGAAAGAAAGAAGGAAAGACAGAAATATCAAAAGAAGTTAATAACAAAAAAGACAATGAACTATAGTAAGATGAAGTTAAAAAAAAAAGAAAGAAAAAGAAAAAAAATGAAAAAAAAGAAAGAAAAGAAGGAAAGACAGTAATGAACACTGGCAAGATGAAGTCAAAGATAGAGAAAGAAAGAATGAAAAAAGTAAGAAAAAAGCAGGAGCTGAAGATTGCAAACAAGCAAAATAAACAAATATAAAAGTAAAACAAGATGGAAGAAAAAGTGAGAGAAAATGAATTAGAGAGAGGGAAAAGACAGATTAGAAAGAGAAGAGAAAGAAAGTGAGGAAATCTAAAGGGATGAATCCCGACAGCAAGAAAGAGAAAGAAAGAAAGAAAGAAAGAAAGAAAGAAAGAAAGAAAAAAAGAAAGAAAGAAAGAAATTCAGAGAAAAAAATGAGAAAA
Organism: Acanthosepion pharaonis; assembly: GCA_903632075.3. Classification (NCBI taxonomy): domain Eukaryota; kingdom Metazoa; phylum Mollusca; class Cephalopoda; order Sepiida; family Sepiidae; genus Acanthosepion; species Acanthosepion pharaonis. The sequence continues at coordinate 2,885,700 of CAHIKZ030005517.1, read as the reverse complement.
AGGAGAGTTGGTAAAAAAGAAGCATGAAAAATGTGGAAGATGGAGAAGTGAAGAGAAAAAAATGAAAAATGTCAGGATCTGAGAAAGACAGAAATTGCCATGGGGAAAATAATTAAAGAGGGTTAAAAATAATAAAATCAATTGAGGAAAAATGATGGAGTAAAAGAAAGAAAGAAAGAAAGAAAGAAAGAAAGAAGCAAAGAAAGAAAGAAAAAAGAAAGAAAGAAGAAAGGAAGAAAAGAAAGAATATGAATAAAAAAAGAAAGAAAATGGATAAAGAAAAAGAAAAAGAAAGAAAAAAGAAAGATGTTAATAAAGAATAAAAATCTAGGAAGAAAATGAAAAGAATTGAAAGTAAAAAAGACAAAGAGGAAAGGTGAGAGTTTTTTTTTTTTTAAAAGTGAGAGTAAGAAAATGAAATGCAAGTTAAAGAAAATAGAAACTGGTAAAGAAAGAGAGTGAAAATATGAAAAAAAGCAGATGATAGACTAAGAAGACCAGAAAAAAAGAAAAAGAGAAAAGAAAAGTACAAAAGAATAATAAGAAGAGGAAGGTATAAGGAAAGAATAAAGAAAAAAGAGAGAGAAAAAGAAACAAAACTAGAATGAGAAAATAAGTGGGAAAAGACATGATAAATGAAATGGAAAAAAAGCCATCTAACTAAACAAAAAGAAAAAAAAACGGCTTGGTTCTTTCTGGTTAGTTAACAATCCATTGCCATTGCAATAGTCATAAATGTTTTATATTTTTCTTCTTTGAATTCAAAGGAAATTTGAATTATTTGAATTATTACTGTTACTCAAATTTCTAAACAAGTTAGAAAACAAATGGCCACCTCAAAAAAAAAAAAAAAAAAAAAAATACCCACTTGCCCACCATTCTCACCCATGAGCCTCATTTCTGTGCCAATGAAAATCTTATTAATCATATTCTGACAATGACAATTTTCAAATTGATTCATTATTGGTCAGTGTTTTTTTTTTTGTTTCTCAATTGATTTGTTTTTAATCAAAATTTGCAGCAGATAAAACTGATAATTTCTTATTTTCCGTTCCTTTGTTCGTTTGTTATCAACTATAATAATGACAGAAGAATAATCAAGGTAGGATCATCTTGCTAATTGTACAATTAAAAACAAAAACAAGATTTTGCTTTGTTTTTGTAATGATTAAATTATGGATAACATCTTTCTTTTGCTGGTTAAGTTTTTAAATAATGGTATGGCATTTTGTTGCATTTCTGAGCAGCAGTTTTTCTCTTTTTTCCTTATGATTCAGCAACATTTAAACACTGAATAGCCAAGAATACTGGTAAAAAAGAAGTTAAGAAAAAAAAAAACAAATCTTCAAGGTACTAATAAAAAATTTAGGGAATTTGAATATCAACCATGATATGAATGTACAGGGTGCAATGGATAAACTGTTGTCTAAATTACACAAAAATGAAAATGACATTGACATCTTATTTTAACAGATATATATACCAAAATTGCACAAAAATATCTTGAAATACTAAAGAGTAAATTTATTCAGCAAAATCTCCACTGGCTTCAACCACAGCCTCCAGATGACTTTGGAATCTCCTACAACTCTTGTGGATGGTCTCCTTGCTTACGTTGGTGAATGCTGCCATAATCCTTGCTTTCAGTTCATCTTTGCGATTACAAGAAGTTTTATTGGTCTCTCGCTCAACTGTGCCCGACACACTAATCAAGGGGATTGCAGTTTGGGGAGTTAAGTGGCCAGATGTAAAGGATGATGTGGTCACAGAAATGGTCTGACAGTCATGACTGGGTTCTCCTATTTGTGTGGCATGGTGCTGAGTCCTATTGCCAGACATAGGGTCTTCCAGCAGCCACCATCTTGACTCAGGACATGCTATCTCCTTAAGGCACTTGATGTAGAGACTTGAAGTAGGCCTCTGTGTTGAGTCTAATGTCCTGAGGGAAGATGAATGAAGGCATACCATCACCATCACTAGTGATCACTCCAAACATCACGATGTTGACTTGATATATCAGTTAATGCTTTCAGAATCCTCTGCACTGCCCTGAAATGTTCATATTTGAGTTTCCGGTGCGAATGCCAAGCAGTACAGCATGCCGCTTCCAAATTTCTGGCAGAGTGAATTGTATCATGTTATTCTTTTTCTCACAGATGGTGCCAAACTGATCCTACTATACTGGGCAGTCGACAAAATCCAAAACAAACATGTATGCATGAAATCTCTATATATGAAACAGAAGATGTGTGTGTGTGTGTATGTCTGTTTGAGTATGCTATTTATAAAGATTCACTTTTCTCAACTGATTTCAGTGCAATTATACATGCATGTTGCAAATTTAAGATCAACTTTTCAACCTCCAGATCCTCCTGGGTATGGAAGAAAAATCAATAAAACTGAAGGTGGGTATGGCTTTTTGCAAAAACCAAAGCAAAATTACATGCAAACAAAATTTTTACTGGATGAGCTGATATTCTTTGTAAAATATAGCTCAGTTATGAGGTTTATGTAGAGTGCTTGATAGTTTTCCTGTGACATTGGCTTCACACAAAAAATTGCAAAAATCTGTGAAAAAAATCATGTTTTTTGTACTACTTAAAATAAAAACTTGAATAGTGTCAATGAGGAAGTTTTTACTTGATTTTCTTCAATCATGTTGCAAAAAATTTCCCATCATGCAAGAAATAAGATAGTATGGTTTTAGTCCTGCTTGTTTCCCTGCATATAACAAAAAAACATGAAAAATTGCTCAAAAAGCCCGTTTTTTGGCCATAACTCCCTGGTTTTTCATCTAATGCTTTTCAGATTTGCCATGTAAATTACATATGACACACAAATTGTCTTGCATGAATGTTTGGTTTAGATTATTTCAGTTAAGTGGATAAAATCTGTGACAAACTAGGTCCAAAGTTGGCTTTTGCAATTTAGCCAATAGTTTCTTCATATGATTCTATTCTAAATTGGCATTTGAATAACTTTTAATGCAAAGTTTGTTTCAGAAGGATTATGGAAGCATTAAAAGAGAAAAATTCCTGAATAACCTCTTATTAACCCCAGCTTTACAATAAATGTGCAAAGAATTGAGGCGCGGTTCATGTATTTGCACTTGCAGTTGAAACAAGCTTTGATGCTTCATCCCTGTTTTTGTTTAATTATTAGATTTGTGAAAAATGCCATACTATTTGAAAGTTATTTCGGCCATAAGAAATTTACTGAATATCTAAAACATTGAAACAATTTAACCCTGAGCAACAATCACACAAGAAGTTTTTATTGATGGAATTCCTTTATTAAGAACAATCAAACAATTGCAAAGGATATACCATAAAAAAGATGAGGGAGGGAGTAGCTTAATATGCCAACGGGTTATGCATGCAAGCGAAGATGCAGTAAGACATTTCTAAACAAGGGTTGTGGATATACAGGGGAGTGCAGTTATACAAGTACAGCCATGTACACCTAGGCAACACCCATGGCGACAATTTACCTATCGCATTCTGTAGTATAGACATTTAACCCTTTATGAGCATTACTTTCTATGAACCAGAGTGCAAACTGTAGACAGAGAACTAATTCAAATAAATTGGTAGAAAATATATTTTAGGGTAAATAATTGTTTCTTTATGATCAAAGGGTAGCACCAGGTATATTATCATCAGCATTAAAGTTCATTTTTGAAGAAATATAGTCCAAGCTTTGGGCTTTCTTAATTCATCATCAGGGTAGGTAGAGACAAATGATTAGTTTCGTAGAACTGGTGAGCGAAGTGATGTGTCCAAAGTATTGTAATGTAGGTGAGGTGTTATATGTGTGTGTGTGTGTGTGCACGTGAGTCTGTATGTTTATTTTATATATATATATATATATATATATATATATATATATATATATTTGAGGATGTGGAATTTTCTCCTTATCTGAGAAGGATTATTTGTAATTTGGAAATATCTAGCAATAAAATTAATCAACACTTTAAAATGTCTGTTGTCTTTAATAATATTTGCCTTAAAGAACATTTACCCACCTAAATACATGCATATATATATATATATATATATATATATATATATATATATATGTTATGATGGGAAGAAATGCAATAAACACTGGTTACAACTTTACATCCATAAATACTGAAGATTAATAGTAAAAGGTAACTTTAAATTTAAATATCTTAAATTTTTGGTAATCTGTATATCTAGATGTCTAACCTTAGCTGACCTCCTGCATTTTTTCTTGCTTTTGTTTTTATTCTTATTGCTATTATTTTTAAATATCCACCATTGTAACGGCATTAATTTTGTCAGCAAATGAGATACATTGTATCATTCTGGATAAAAATAAATGATGGAAGATTAAAAAATTTGTGCACTTTCAATGCATTTTCCTCTTTTCTCTCTTAATTAAAACTGCATTCTTGAATCAAAATTATGGTCAAAGCTATTACAATCAATGTGATATATTAATACTCATATGCTGGAAGGATGGTCGGTTCTTTTATTGCTCCAGAAAATACCTCTTTTGCCAGAGAATCAGATCAGACCATGGAGTATTGCTGCCAAATCTGGGCTGTTGCTGCCTAATCCTTACTGCCCAGACTTGACAGTTAAAAAGCACTTACACAGTCTTGTGGGTGATGAATTATTCTCTACTCCACATACTTATCCGATGGATGAAATGTCACTAGCCTTTTGCTACTATATCACTATTGTCATGGCAGATGTTTGGGTGAGTTACATCCCTTGAGTCAGTCGTTCACTTTTGAACCAACTGCTCGGTTGAACTCTCTTCCTATGGACGGGAGGAACCTGAAGGAGGCTACGCCGAAGGGCGGAGTCTCCTTCGGGGAGGTAAAACCGGCCCTGAACCCGTTTATATGGGTTTAATGGGCATATTTTTGGCTGAGCCCACGGGCTCGGAATGCCCACGTTAAAAAGCCTTGTGCCACATGACACCCTCTTGGGGGGGGGTGACTCAATATCATGAGTTGCATTCCTTAAAGTCACCAGCTCAGACCTTCACAGCTAGGACCTGTCTTGACTTGTACATGGTGGCAAAATCATCCCCATTCCATCTGAGTTCACTTGGACAGACTTGTTATTTAATGGAAGAAACTCCTGAGAGAATGCTTCCCTAACAACTATAATCTTGCTCTCTATAAGTCCAGGTCAATGGATATCTATCCTAGTCATCTTCTATTTTACTTCACCCTTCTCCCTCCTTTACAGTTTCACTCAGCAGCGCTCTACCTTGAGTGACCCTTTGGGTTTGTATTGAACTATCAGTAAATAAAAAAAAAATTACATTTGTATGTCATATTTCATGATTGGTGTCTAGAAATTAATGCCAATAAAGCACTGCATGACCCTTTCTACTTAACATAATTTAGAATCCCTTCAAAAAAAAAAATAAGTAAATCAGCAAGTTTATTTTCTTGACATAAATTTCCAACACAAAGGCTTTTCCGATAATTTTTTTTAACATACAACTCTATTGTCACCTTCAAGAATGTTTTTTCGATGATTACTGCATTTATTTTTTTGCGTTTATTGAATTTATTTATTAATTTACTGTGAAATTCTTTTCCTTGTTGGTCGTTCAGCCTTCTCGCTTTCATTTTTCTTCCTCAATGAAAAGATAAAAATGGAAGAAATCAAAAAGATGGAGGTGGAGTCAAAGGAGAAGGAGGAGCAGACAATCGAATCCAAGCGATGTTCATTAAGAACTCCAGTCTTATCAATTCTGGATCCTCCTCTTCCACCTCCTTGTCATCACGGTTATCGCCCTCCTCCGTTTCCATCTCCTCCCAACCTAAAGAAGTTTGCCCCCTTGAAATGTTTTTGATTCATTTACTGACTATTGTTCTTGTTCATTAGCGGGTTTTCTCAGTAATATTTTTGTTGCTTTCCCCGGCCCAACTGATCTAACTAAAGATACATAATACCTACAGGGGTGGGGAAGAAAAGAAAGAAATGGCTGCTTAGTGACGGAGTGTGCGGTGGATACTGTAGAAGCCAGGGTAAGGAATGGGGATTGCTTATTATTTTGTGACATAAGCCTTCTTTAATTAAGTTGTATACTCCTGTATTCGCTCTAGGGAATCTTTCTCCAAAAATTAGATGAAGATGTTCTAACACCTGCAAGGTCTTTTTCAACTCAGCCCATGTTTTTTTCTTTATTATTATTATTATTTTCATATTTTTTCTTTTTCTTCTTTGAATTCTTATTCACTTTCTTTCTCTTCTTTGTTTCTTTAATTCTGAATTTTTCTTTTTAATTTTTATTCACTTGCTTTTTCTTCTCCGTTTCTTTATTTCCTTTTTTTATTTGTTTTCCTTCTATTTTTGAATTTTAATCATCTTCTCTTTCTTCTTTGTTTTTTTTTTTATCTTATTCTTGTTTTGAATTTTCCTTCATTTTCCTTCTTTTGTTTCTTTTTTATTTTCATTGTATTTTTCTTCCTTTGTACTCTAAATTTTTATTCTCTTTCTTTCTCTTTTTATGTCTCTTCTTTATTTTCCTTCTTTGAATTTAAATTCATTACTTCTCTTATTTATTTTATTCTTTTACATCTTTTTTCATTTTATTCAGATTTTTCTTTCCTCCAATTCTTACAATTTGTTTTCCTTTTCTCTCTTAGTTTTCTTCATTCATTCTCTTCTTTTTTTCTTTCAATTTCTTCTGTCTTTATCTAAATATTTTCTTTTCCTCCCTTTCTTTTTTATAACAATTTTTCTTCTCTTTCTCTTTACTTTCATTTCTTGCCCTCCTTTATTCTTTATTTGATTTACTCTGTCTTTCTCTCTTCTTCTTCTACTTCTTCTTCTTCTTCTTCTTCTTCTTCTTCTTCTTCTTCTTCTTCTTCTTCTTCTTCTTCTTTCCTCTTGTTCTTTTGTCTAGCATTTTTCCTTTCTTTTATTCTCTTCTTTTGTTATTTTCTTATGATAATAGAAACTTTCCTTTCTGCAATAAAAGCTTTTTTCTACTTCATTCGTCTTCCTTTCAAATCTAATGGATACTTGTCTCCATAATATTTCCCAAATGATCACGCGTACCCAAGTTCTTCTTTAACTGACCTTGGGCTCCAGTGTTCAACCACCCACTTGCCATACCACCTCCCATTACTTTCTAATCAGTATTTGTTTTATATCTTTCTATTTCACTCCATCAGTCGGCTATGAAACTTAGCAAGCAACGTTTGCCGCCATGCTATTTCTGCTACATATTTACAGACACCATTCAGCCAGCGCATTTTGCCAAAAACCATTATATAATTTGCGTTCACCTCTCCGATACCTCTACAATTAGATGGTTCAAAGTGCCTCTCAGCTATCTCACACCAATCGTGTTTGCACAAAGAAAACTTACATCCTTACTTTGCAAGCTAGGGTCCCACCCAAGGGCCTGTTTCACCCCAACAACCTTAAAATTTGTGTTGGGTCAACATACATTATACTTCCAAGCTGTCTGAAAGGTTAAAATGATTTCATTGTCCCCTTTTTCCCTTTTTTGCATCTAATTATCTATAGAACCCTTAAAATCAGAATTATTTTATATTTTGTATGGCTTAGCATCTATACCAGTTTGTTCCTTATAGCATCCACTTCTTTATTTGGTTTTCCGATTTTATTAAAAAATAAGTTGTGTATTTTTATTATCTTTTCAATGCATTAGACTTAATAGTCACTAGCAAGGTCACCCAATGTTGTCCTCATGAATAAAAGAGTTCCAATCTATATTTAACAATTGTAAGCTAATTTCTTTCTTCTTATCCTCAAATGGCAAAATGTATAAAAAACATTAGTAATCAAATATAATAAAAAATAGAAATTAATTATTTTTCTAATAAATTGATTAATACTTTTTCCGTTATTTTGTCTCCATTTCAGATTAGAGTTTAGTTCTGTTTTCTCTCAAATAAAGCTGAGATATTCATTTGAATGTCACCATAAGTGTTACAACTTATTTAATATTGAATTACTTTCAGATCAAATAATTTTTTGGCAACCTGTATTCAATCTAAATATGACCAAATAAAGAATTTAATTTTTCTGTTTCTGTCATAATAGATTTGCTTATAAAATTAGAGTTCTTTATAAAAATGTTCTTTTTTATCCATATATGGAAGTTCAGTTGTTCAAATAAAAATTTAAACTTATGTCTCAAGAAACAAATGACATTTATAACATCTGTCAAAAAACAAATGAGTTTCATACCATATGATTCAAAGCATGTTTTTAAAGAACAAATGAGATTCCCTCTATATCCTCAAGAACAACTGGGATTCATAGTTTGCCTCAAAAGTCAAACAAGATTCATAACATGTCTTAAAGAAAAAATATGATTCCTAATTTTTCTAAAAACAAATTAAAATCATACCATATCTTAAAGGACAAATATAATTCATGGCCTGCCTAAAAAAAAAAAAATTCTAGCATGTTTTAGCAAACAAATATGATTCATACCTTGCCTCAAAAGACAAAGAAAATTTATACCTTTTATCAAAAGACATGTGATTTAATATCATGTCTCAATATAAATGAGATTCATATCCTGCTTCAAAAACTACTGGAATTCATACCATGTTTTAAAGAACAAATGTGAGTTACAACCTGCTAAAAAAACAAAAAAAACAAATCATACCATGTCTTAAAGGACAAATATAATTCATACCCTACCCCTTAATACAACTGAAAAATAAAGAAAATTTATCAAAGGACAAATGTGATTTAATACCACGTATAATAATATATTTACATTCATACCCTGTCTCAGAAACTAATGAAATTTTATACCATGGCTTAAAGAACAAATATGAATCATACCAGCCTAAAAAAACAAATGTGATTCATAACAAAGAAAAGTTATACCTTGTTTCAACAAATAAATATGATTTAATACTCAGAATACAAATGAGACATCTGTTGTCTCAAAAGACAAATGAAACTCTTTCCTCAAACTCAAAGAGAAAATTTTCAATGTTATTTGTATCTTGACTATTATGGAATAGATACTTAATGTTAGAATATATAACTTTGAAAATTTCTGGATTTTCTGATATTTTAAAAAAGGGGAACTTTTTGTTCAAATATTATAACTTCTTTTATGTGCTGTGTCCCTTCAGAACGTTTGTGAACATGGCTCTCCATGATTTCCTGTCCCTTGTAGCTCTGAGTAAATGTCTTTGCCATATCTTCTAAACCCTCTTCTCCATTCATTTACACAAGCTCACTAGGTAGGTTATGCATTATTTTCTTCTCTCCATTTTGCTTTCAATCTATCATGTCAGCATAAAATTTTCCAAGCCCTCTTTCCTCATTATGTGCCCTAAAAATTTCAACTATCTTTTTCTAATTAACTATAAATGTCTTTTTGATTCCATTTTCTTCATTGTTGCTCAGATGTTCAGTCCATGGTATTCTCAGTATCCTTCTGTAGAACTACATTTCTATTGCTTCAAGTTTCTTCTTCACCTCAGAAGATTGTCCAGCATTCATGGCCATATAGAAGAACTAATATTCCATAACAGTTTAGTATACTTTTCTTGGGTTCTAATGAAATTTTCTATTTCTTAATATTTTGCTTAGCTTTTAGAAGGCATATATATATATATATATATATATATATATATATATATATATATATATATATATATATATGCCTTCTAAAAAGCTAAACAAAAAGGCATATATATATATATATATATATATATATATATATATATATATGCCTTCTAAAATATATATTTTTATATTTTTATATATATATTTTAAAGAAAAACAGACCACTTTAAGGTTCCATTATAATAATTTATTTCACCAGGGCCCTTTTAAAGGATGATGGATCATCAGATAGCACTTCCAAAAGATGAAACGAAATGAAATACCCATACGGATTACCAAGTTTTTCATAACTTAAATATATATATATATATATATATATATATATATATATATATATATATATATATATATATATATATATATATATATTATTTTATATTTATCTTAGGTCTGCTGACTGGATGCTTTGAGCTTATCATGTATATTTATGTCTTTAAATATTTTGTTCTCCAATATTCTTATCTATCTGTTGTTAACATTTCATTTCATAGGAAATATTTTCTTGTTTTCCCTGCATGAATGCTCACCTTGTTTCTCTTTTATTTTCTGTCACAGCTAAAGGCAGGGTTTTAATGTCTGCCATACCTGAAGAGAGTGATATTTTATATACAGCTTTTTGTCATTTTTTACAGTGAAAATTTTATGATGTATCTGCATGGTGAGGAACAACTTTTGAATATTGAGCACTGTAGCCAAGAAACTATGACAACAACAACAATGACAAGGAAATGTGTTTAAATGAATCAATGAATAATAGATTAATAAAATAGAATAATAACAGTTTAATAGAATAATAATAGATAAATAGAGTAGAATAATAACAGATTAATAGAATAATAATAGATAAATAGAATAGAATAATAACAGATTAATAATAGATTAATAGAATAATAAAAGATTAATAGAATAGAATAATAACAGATTAATAGAATAATAATAGTTTAATAGAATAGAATAATAACAGATAAATAAAATGATAATAGATTAATAGAATAGAATAATAACAGATTAATAGAATAATAATAGATTAATAGAATAAAAGTTTAATAGAATAGAACAATAACAGCACATCTCAGAAACTTTAGATGAGAAATCTTTTACCTAACATTTTAATACCAGCCTTCGAAGTATGTCTGATTTTTTTCTTTGACTGTTTCACTCCAAGCAAAGGGATAATTACACTAGAATGCGGAGTGTGGGGAGTTTACAGGGAGTGAAAGAGAATGAGAAAACTTTAGTGGGGATGATTGAGAAAAAGACAATAAACGTACAGGGCTCAAGATGACAGGAGATGGTAATTGACATTGCATTTAATTTTTTGAAGATTATAGTTATCAGGGAAGCAACAAATTGGAAGTGAGTTCCACAAGCGAGAAGTGTGAGAAAAGAAACTGTTAGAGTAGAAGTGGCAGTTTCCTCTAGCTAGTAAAATGGTGATACCTCATTGCTAATCTAATAGCATGCTTAAATTCATGTAGTTAGGACACCAGGGATAAAAGCTCATCAGAACAGTTGCCATGAAAATATTTGTAGAAAAGGCAGAGGGAAGTCACATCAGTGAGAAAGTGACTGAAATCAAGATACCTGGTCTGGATCGATTACATTACAGACTCTTCTTTGGATTTTGTTAAGAATCGTAAGATATACAGCGGATTTTATTCTATATTAGTCTAGGCTTGGTGAAATTCAAAAGTAGGATTCCTTTTGTTAACATTTTAATTTTATAGTTACCACAAATATTTGAATATTATCTGTTACTTCAATATATCAGATGTTTCTGTTAAATCTCTGACGTCATAATTAAGACTTTGTAAATATTTTAATTTTCTAAACAGAAATAAAGACTGAAATAAGAATAAACATTTTCATCTTGTCAGCCAAGTCTTGATTATTAATGGTTATATTTTTATAGAACTGTTATCTTTTATAAATGCCATATCCTTTCAACATGTAAGAGATCATGGCTTTCCACAACTTCCTTTTCTTTAATATATATCAATTACCATGACTTCTTAGAAAAAAGGCTTATGACCATATCACGTTGAAACACTGGTATAATCACCGAAGTTAAGCAATGTCAAGCTTGGTCAATACTTACATGGGTGACTACTTAGGAATACTAGGTGCTGTAAGCTTGGATGTGCCAGTGTTGTAATGGATGATGACTTGGAGTTGGAAATCAGAGAGCTGTGTTCCAGTTCCAGTCATTGCTCGTTATATTCATTTATGCACAGATACCCTTTGGAAAGATATAAATCTTCTCCCTCCAGCTATGGGTTAAGTAGTAGGACTTATATCAGTAAATCATTATTATCTCAAAAAAATTCTTAAAATCCGAAAATATTTTCTGGCTTTAAATAACCTACAAAAATGTTGATAAGCTGTAAAAAAACAAATCAATCTTAAAAAAGATAGTCAACTGGCTTCTTGTTGCTTTCTCTGTCTTTGAATTCAAAGTTGTCCTCCTCTTAGACAGGTTGGCACTGAAGGCTAGACAGCTCAGTCTACACTGCAATTTAATCTATGGCAAATGTTCAAATAAGCTCTATTTTTTGTTAATAAAGAGTAGAGCTATTTGAACATTTGCCAGTTCTAGGATATACCATACTATTTCCCCAGAGTCAAATCACCCTTGTTTCCTTTCTATTCCAGATGTAAAGAGAAAATTTCAGTCAGACAGATTTTTCTCCAGAACTACTACTTTGGGGAGCATACTTCCATATCGATGCTTCCTTGAAAACCATAATCTTAACGTCTGCAAAGTTCAATCGTTATCTGTCATCCTTATTCCTGTAATCTTCCTTTCCTACCACTTCTTCCATTCATATTGCACTGCTCATTCATCACTGCCATTTAAAAGTAAATGTCTATCATGGGTGGCTCTTGTATTTGAACTCAGCTTGCTCATTCCATTTTCCATATTGATAACTGTCAATATGGAAAATGCACATTCATAGGATATAATATATTGTACAATAACATTAAGCATCAAACTGGGGATATCAGATGATTAGTTTGAATAAATAAGGAAGTAACAATGGATAGTCACTCAGTCAGTTATGTGCCATGCGTGATACACGCTTAGGTGATCATGTATTATTTGATACATGACTGACGAGGCAGATTTTTTCCCGCAGTAGGTTGCCATTTCTTTCTGCAGTAAACCAGTTGCCATCCAAAACTACAGAACCAGTCTGTCCTGCTATTTACTCATAACTCGGGGGTGGGGGAGGGGTGGAGAAGAAGAGGATTCATACCTTTCCCAAGGGTACTAGCACATAAGTGAATGTAATGGATTTGACTGGAATTTGAACTCGGCTCTCTGATTCCGAGCCACTATCCATTACTCTACCGTCTACTCCTATATGGCAATGAATACTGAACAATTTCCTCACAGGTGAAGAAGAGACCTGAAGCAACAGAAATGTGGTTCTACAGAAGGATGCTGAGAATACTGTGGACTGAACATGTGAGCAAAGTTTTAGATAAAATAGAAACAAAAAGGACACTTATACTTAACATTAGAAAGAGATAATTGAAATTTCTAGGGTACATAAGCATAAAAAGGGCTTAGAAAATTTGATATTCATAGGATATAGTGGAAGTAAGAGGGGATATAGGAAAGTAGAAAATAACCTACCTAATGAGCTTGTGTAAATGTTTGGCAGAATAGGGTTTACAAGAGATAACAAAAAGACAAACATTGCTAAGAGCTACAAAGGACAGGAAATTATGGAGAACCATAATCGGCCATGCCCTGAAAGGACACAGTACATAGAAAAAGACATTTCAGCAATAATTTAGAGTCTATTTTATGTTGTTCTTATGAATATGGGAGATTCTTTCCATGAATGTCACACCAGGTGCCTCTGTCTTTGAGTTTTGGAACTGTCCTTATATGACCTATGCATTGAACCTATGACCTTTCAGCGAATTTTAAAAGCACTCCCTTTTCTGAGGTTAAGTTTGTGAAATCTCAAATTCATCTTACTTTATTTTTTTATTTTGGCCCTCATGAACTATATATATATATATATATATATATATATATATATAATATTTGTGTAGACATCTCTGTTCATTTTTGTTATGGTCCAGGTTAGGACCAAGGAAGAACAACACAAACACAAAAGTAGAAATAACGAAGGTTTATTACACGAAATAATAATACAAGATGTGGAAGGTGTTAGTATGACTGTCAGTCTGGTTTGGAGTGAACTACTATCGACACAACCCAATTCAACCCTCTCTCTTGAGAGGTGTAGTATACATAGTGTTAGGAAGATTTCATTCTGTAGTTATAGGTAAGGACCCATGACAATTTTCAAACAATAAAATAAATGGCTGCCAGCTTAGATCATTGAAAATCTTATTAAAGAAAATGTATCTCTCAGTAGGGATCAAGCCTGCATTACCTTTTGCTGGGCCAGCAGCTTTTAATCAGGTGTCCCTTTACTGTTTTGGTCATGGAGGTTCTTTCAGCAGGGCAAGGCTCGATTACCCTCTTTTAGAAATGCACATCCCTTGTTGGGTGGGATTTTTTTTTGTGTCTATATCTGCTGACTTATATTTTCTTACCTGATAAGTAAACAAATTTAAATAATCAGACATTTTTAATCTGACATTATTTTATATTGCAGTAGTGTTTATTTTAGTAGGTACACAGCTGAGAGCTCCAAGGCTTGTTTTCTTTAGCTCAGGCCCTGGGAAGAGGCTAAATGTGCCTCTGCTGCAGTTTACAAGTCCATGTGCTGTTCCCATTTGGGAATATGTCTTTTGCAGATTTAGAAAGAACCTCCAGCTTACAGTCCTCAATTTGGGAAAACACAAGACTCATTGTTTCACATTCATGGACTATATCCTTGCCTGGGACATAGATGAATCCAGCCCATTTACATCTGGAGTACTAAAAATGGCTTCTCCAGACACAGAAGTATCTCCATATTATATGTAAGACCCTTCCTTTTGTTTCTCCTTACACTTTGCTTTGCTGTGTAGATATATTTGATATATTATTCTCCACATCGGACACATGCATATATATGTATATATAGTTTTGTGTATATCTTAGTGATATAAAAGTCTCTTTGGGAACAAAGCATATTTGTCATTCTTTTTCCTTTCAGCCATTCCATTCTGTCCGTGGATTATGGTGTTATTAAATCACAAATATAATAATGCCATAAATAGAGCTCTCTCCTGTTACACAGGGATGTCTAGTCAAACACACATACTCACTAAAATAACATTTAAAGTAATAAGAAATAATAGATTTAAAAAAATCTATTAATTGCTTAAATATATAGATATCTAAACAAAAGAAAAATTGAAAAAAAATTGATTAACCTAAATTAATCTATAAAGGAGTACAAGTGTTTGTCTAAAGACTTCTGGCAAAAACTTTTTTTCTAATTCGACAAAAAATTGTAACCCAGTGACAATGAAATGACCAATTCTGAACACTAATGATAATTATTGGCATTGCAGAATTGGGAATAATTTTTATTTCTTCTTTTCCTTTCTTTCTTTTTGTTTTTGATTCTGTTTTTGATTTCTTTCTTTCTTTCATTTCTTCTTTCTGGCTTTCTTTATTTTACTTTTCCTTTCTTGTTTTTTATTTATTATTATCCTTATTCTTTTAAATGTTTTTTTGTTTTTACATTTCTGCATTCTTTTCCTTTTTCTGTGTTCTTTTTCTTTCCTTTTTTTTCATTTTCTCTTTTGTTGTCATTTTCTTTCTTTCTTTCTTTCTTTCTTTCTTTCATTTTTGTGTTCCTTTTTCATTTTATTTTCTCTTTTGATTTTTTTCTTTCTTTCATTCATTTCTCTGTTCTTTTTCTTTCATTTTCTTCTTTCATTTCCCCTTGTGGTCTCTTTCTTTCTTTCTTTCTTTCTTTCTTTCTTCTGTCACCTTTTCCTTTTCAATTTATCTTTTTCCAATTTGCTCTTTATATTTTTCTTTCCATCTATTGTCATTTTATTTCTTTCTCTTTTTCTTTATTTTAGGTTCCTCCCATGCATTCTTTTATTCTTTCTTGTTTCTTTTTATTCTTCTGTTTCCTTCTTATCTTTTA